>JABCKW010000177.1:0-27221 GCA_014824385.1 Fusarium cyanostomum | reverse complement strand
ATTATATATTTTAAATATTTATTAAAATATAAAATTGTAATATAAGAAATATATTAAAAAATAAATATTGTAGTAAAATAAATAGATAATTTACCTTATATTTAATACTAAAAAAAAATAGTTAAAAGGTATCTCTTATTATATGTATCTATATGTAAAATTAATGGCTCACAACGACGTGCCGTGGCTGCGCAAAGTGGTATCACAGGTATAGTAGGCCGTTTCCCGTCCAAATCATGATCCCCCACCCTCTTCTTCCCAGTGTTAGCACTGATGCTTTATTGTTACCGATTCTCTTCCTGGGTTTGGGTCGTTTCACTCCGCTTCAGCTCTTCGAGGCGGCGCTGAATTGCCGCCTTCTGAACCTGCAACGCCCTAATTTCGTCACACCTCGTGGCCGTATCCTCGCTCAGACGACTGTCGTTGTCCGTCATACTGTTCGAATCTGTCGCAACCTCGTATGCTGGCGGCGGCTCTACTTGGTGGTGGTTACGAACTCCCCTGTGGTGCCCATTGCCCATGACATAAACATTGTCCCCTGGGCCGTTATGTCTGGTACGCATAGCATTAAGCTCGTGTGACCGTTTCTTCTCAGGTTTTGCTCGCTCTCTGCGGACAAGCCAGAAGGCTACAGCTCCAACGATCAGTAGGGTAAAGATCGCAACACCGACGCCGATTCCGATCCGTGCACCTAGAGATAAAGCCTTGTGAGGTTGTTCTGAGCCAATGTCGTCCTCATCCTTAAGCCCTAGTGCCTCCTTATCTCCGTCTTTGAACAGAGCTTGAATAGTGTATACAGCAATTGTTGCACTATACAGCGTTGTCGTTGAATCTGACAGCACATGATAGGAACGCGCCGTGTGGTTGTAAGTAATGGGAATAGCTACCACTGTTGGTACTGATCGCTTGCAAAGGTTTCCATCCAAGAAGAATTCCCTACGAGGGTTAGGGCAGTCGAATGTACATCTACATGCAACTTACGATGAGCAGCAAATAGCTGTGGTAGTTTCATCCTCCTTAGCCTCGTCCGTCTCTACTCGCAGCGATACGGTAGTCCATCCATGAGGGCATGTACCTGGACTAAAAACACCTGTGCGACCTTCGGTGAACATGCCGTTGGGATAGCATGACAACGACCTAGCTCCAGGAATTGGTTCCTTGTCAAGCCATGCTACAGGCCCTGTAGCGCCAGGCACTGGCATCCTGTCCGCTTCAATAGTCCATGTGCAACTGAGCGGCGCGGCCCAGTCTGTAGTCATTGGAGGGTATGTCTGGTCGCTGTCGAAATCATTATCGGTCGGCGAGGGCGCGA
The DNA here is from genome assembly GCA_014824385.1 of Fusarium cyanostomum. Lineage (NCBI taxonomy): Eukaryota > Fungi > Ascomycota > Sordariomycetes > Hypocreales > Nectriaceae > Fusarium > Fusarium cyanostomum. Next base: position 25,909 of record JABCKW010000177.1, on the reverse strand, counting down.
GCACTATAGAAGTCGGCGTCGATGTAGGATCGGAAAGAGAAATGGTTGATGAGGGAGCGGCCGACGCTGTCGAGGCCGATGATGAAGACAGGATGCTGGATTCGGCGCCGGAGAGAGCCGAGGAGAATACGGCCTCCTCCTCAAGCGACGAGGACATAGCGTCAAGTGACCACGGTAGATCTCAGTGATTGCAATAGACCTAGGGCGCCAGGCCGACTCAACTACAAGCCGCACAATGAGTGCTTTGCTTGCAGCCAACTTGGCGGTTCAACAACAATCGTTACTCTCGTCCATCCAAGCATGCGGCTTATGGTTCGTGTTAGGTTGAATTACGGCGCGTGGAGCTATGTCGTCGGGCTGAGGAGATAATGGCCAGCGCAGAGTCGCAGCGAGGAATCGCAGAGGGCTCACGAAGCTTCACCTGAAGGCGAAAGCGGAGGCGAGGACAAGGTCGAGGACAGCGTCTCTAACGACTTGGAAGGCCATCCGGACGGAGGTTTGGAGAATTTGAAGGAAACGAACCGATGGGGTGGTGAGACGACAAGGAAGCAGGGACAATAAGGACAAGCAGAGAATTAGTCCATGCCAGCAACGAGACGACGGGTAGCGTTGGTGTCCCCCCTTCTGAGGCCTTTGAAGCCTTGGCGAAATCTTATCACGGGTGGATGCCGAGAAACGCCAAGGCCAGGGTTGCGCCGATACATTGTCCACGCTGACCGCTGCGAGTCTGGGCATTTGCCGGTTGGTTCTCTTCTTGTCGTCGCTCGATGAGGAGCTAGAGGGCTTGCTCAAGTTTGTTGTAGCTACAGCTTGTAGCTGGGGCAGTGATACGGGATGCTCACCCGTCATCAATGCAGTCGGCAGCCGCCCATTATCAGCCATCATCGCCGATGCAAAAGCAGCGTGTGCACTGCAACCTCTGCCTCATTTGGGGGCCTGTAACCAATCTGTCCAGGGCACTGGCCAATGCTCGTAGCGGCCAGCCAGCAAAAGCCGAGCCTTTAGGCCCCAGTCCCATGGCCTTGGCTGATGAGCCGCGGGTTTCTGGGCGCATGAGACTCTCTGACGAGGGGGAACGAAGCCGGCTTTGGTGTGCCGAATATGCGGTCTTGGAAGTCTTGGGTCTTGGAAATACATCTTACTAAGCCACCACCGCAAGCACCGTGAGCAGGTAAAGAGAGCATTGCAGCGACACCGGGGGCTTGGCGACCCACGACAGTCCTTCCATTCTCGCCGGAACCGTCGTTTGTAGGGTGTACTGCCTAATTGCGCAAAAACAGAAGAGAAGCGCAACGTAGCTCATCTTGACGCGAAGCTTAACGCCAAGAAAACATGACACTGAGGTTGCACTGCCAGTGTAGGACGAAACACAAAAAAGAGGCGAGAATGAAGGAGGGACACGAGCCAAGTGTCTTGGCTGGGCTTGCTCGCTTCTTTATTCCAACCAACATCCCAGAATCAGTGCGATAAATGAGGTAGGCGGAAAGGGAACAAAGTTGCTCGGTAGCTCGGTTGGCACGGTTGGCTGCCGGGTTGCGGGTGACGGCAAACTGTCTGTGTTGATGGCACGCCGATAAAGTGATGGTAGTACCAAGGTACTCAGTACTTGGGGGTCAATAGGATCATGTCAGTCGCAAAGTCCAATGCAGCTCTTTAGGTTGGTATGCATTCCACCGCAAGGTTCAAATCAGTGTCAATGGCATTGGCAATGTCTTGTCGCACTTAAAGCTTGAAACGTAGGTGGGTGAGCTCAGCACATAGGTCGCGAGCGATTGGACAAGAGCTCGGACCACCTGCTGTGTGGAACCGGAATCGCGGCGCTTTTTCTTCCGACCGGGAAAGTAACAACCCACAGGGCACGAAAACCCTACTGCCATTTTGGCCCCAAGCGACTCAACAACCGCCTTCAAAGTCGACTCCATCCCGGCCCATCCATATTCGCTCTTCGGCAGACCAGCGAATTCAACCAACACAACACCGCGATCATGGCTGACGAATACGTACGTGTGCTCTGGATTACTCCGTCTCCTCAAAAGACACCTGCCGCCGTGGTTCCTCGATTTCCTGCCGCGCGGCCGCTTGCCCGCTCGCGAAAATGATTTCATCTGGGACGAACAAAAGAGTTTAACTGACTTATGCCTGGTTATAGAACGCCGAGGAGGCCGCTGAGCTCAAGAAGAAGAGAGCGTTCCGAAAATTTTCCTACCGAGGAATCGACCTTGACCAGTATGTTACTGCCGCGCACCCCGCACTCTGCTGCCCGACGGTGGAAACGATTACATCTTGGGATCAACGATGCGACCACTGAAAACGGCTCGTGCTGATATGTGATCCCCTCACACAGGCTCCTCGACCTCTCCTCCGACCAGCTCCGTGATGTTGTCCACGCTCGTGCCCGCCGCAGGATCAACCGTGGCCTGAAGCGACGACCCATGGGTCTCATCAAGAAGCTCCGAAAGGCCAAGCAGGAGGCTAAGCCCAATGAGAAGCCCGACCTCGTCAAGACTCACCTCCGAGACATGATTGTCGTCCCCGAGATGATTGGTAGCGTCATTGGTATCTACTCCGGTAAGGAGTTCAACCAGGTTGAGATCAAGCCTGAGATGGTTGGTCACTACCTAGCTGAGTTCTCTATCTCATAGTGCGTTGCCCCCATTTTTGACGAGATGCCACAAATGCTGACCACCCTCTAGCAAGCCTGTCAAACACGGTAGGCCCGGTATTGGTGCCACGCACTCTTCTCGTTTCATTCCCCTCAAGTAAGAAGGTTGCGGGCTCGGGTGGTTTCTGCATTCACGGACATTTACGGGCGAAAAGGACTGGTTCTGGTAGATGGGCAATGCATCTATCAAAGTTGCTGATGACAATGGGTACGAGGATAGTACAATAAAGGAGCATTGTCCGCTTGATGACTACCCTACATTATCGCTGTTGCTTTAAACCTGGTGATGCTTGCTTGGCCAACAATGACCTCAGCCTTCTCTATGGGTATCTGCACACTGCCCGCCAGACTTGTTCAGCAAGAACGAATGAACTCGTCCATCATTTGATGACATCATATAGACCTCTCATTCGGATCTCCGGTCATCTTTGAGATCCATCTCGAAAACCTGCGTGGGACTATTCCGTGGAGCAAGATCTTGAAACCCTAGCTGAAGCCCTTGCCCCTACTCTCAGGTAACTGCGGGTTTCGTTTAGCACCGCAGATCCCGCAGCCAAACCGCATCCGCCTCTTGCCGTAGTGAATGAAGATCTCTTCGCCCGCCACGACAGGCTTGACGAGCTTGACGGTCATGTAGTTGGGATACTCCGAGTCTGTCCAATGCTCTGCGTTGGCGCATGAGGTGCAGGCATGGTTGATATGCGATGTCAGCCGGAAGATGTGGGCTTTCTTGCGCGGCGGATCCCAGAAGGCGTACTCCTCGATAAAGGTCTCTAGCTTCTTCCACTCCGAGTTGCTCAATTTACTCTGGATCGGCATCTTGCGCAGACTGGTAAAGGCCAGTGAGAGCTCGAGACGGCGTTGCTCGTTCAAGGTGTTCCACACATTGCCAATAGTTTTGATGCCGTATCGGTGACACCAGTGGACGCAGGATATCGCTGGTTTTTCGATGATAATCCGGTGGCCTGCAGGGAGGTCTTGAGTAGCAAAGACGCCGAGGTTGCGGCGAGTGTGTGTCGATAGGATAACGACAGCATCCAAGTTCTGCGGCAGGGGCCCAGGGATTACGCCTGAATCATGAGATATTGATACCTTGGAGGATGGAAAGGTACGAGTGCTTGCTATCGTCGAGGTGGTTTCTGCTTTCGCTGTGGCTATCGTCTCTATCCCAGCCCTTGCTGTCAGTTTCATAAACATTTTGAGTAGTTATTTCTGAGGGTTTTATGGTATATGTAGTCGTTCAGTAAAGTCATCGCGAGGTCGCGTGAGAAGCAAGTGGTCAGACGTTCAGGCAGGACAAGGGTGTAGATCGACAACATACCCGAGCTTTTCAAACTCAATGAGGCATGCCGCGAAGGCGTTCCTGCATATTTTTGAGCTGGACATTCGGGATATGGACGCCAACGGCATCGCCCTAATTTGGTAATTAAAATCCACATCAAGTACGGAGTACCATAGCCATATCTCGCACCCTTACCAGAGAATCGCTTCGGCCGCTCCATACCCAGCCAAGGAGAAGACACAAGACCCTGGAAAGACGCCATAATTTGATTTCGATATGAATAAAGTGATGTAAATTGCTTGTGGTACGACGACTGAGCAAACGCGTAGAAATTCTGGTAATGAATGACAGATGGTGCAAACGATTGCCTGGATCCAAGATGATCGACGTTTGTAAGAGAAAACGAAGAATAAGAAGCCATCGCTGCGTGAAGAGTCCATCCTAGTACGAACGACCATGAACCAGTCTGTCGTACTTGCCATCGAAATCTAGATCGGTCCAGTATTTCACCCAAGGCAAGTAGGTACCTTCTCAAGACCAACTTTTTGGAAACAGGAGGGGATCGAGTCATGACGATTTCGGTCGTTAACTGTGAGTTAGTATCTTGATAAAGCAGGGAAGATATGTGGCTCATCGTAGCAACTTGTGTCCTCCCAGCAGGGATCAACAGATTGGCCTCGTCCATGGTTACAATGCCCTGCACACAAAACGAACGAGAAAGCGTTCTGGTTGACTCAATGACAAATGATTTCATATATCCGATCCGCATTCTAATGTACAGCCCTCATTCCTGCTTCTGGGCCAGCTTGGTCGCTTTCCGCTCCTCCTCCTTGAGGTGCTGTTGTCGGTAGTGCTCAACAACGTGGTCTATGTTGGCAAGGTGACCAGCAACGTTGTTTCGGGGAGAGTAGTTCTGGACGGCCCTGTGCATCCGGTTAGCAATCTATCGGTCGATACAGTGTCTCCTTTATTCCTTTCGGCGAGCTGGCGGGCTCTATCGGATCTCGGGGGTAGGGAGGGGTGGACGAACTCGGGGAATGCGACATCGACGAATCGGTGCTTGTTTCCGCCGTTCTCGAAGAGGTTTCGGTCGAAGCCAGCCTGCTCCATGGCCTTTGTGTGAAGAGCGTTGATCTCCTCCCAGTCCTTGGCGCGCGACTGGTATTTGTCGATGAGGCTAAGGAAATAAGACCGGTCGCCCTCCTTGGGCACGAACTGGTAGACAAGGACGGTGCTGAAGAAGGCACCAACGGTAAGGATAGATCCAGTCTAAGAAGTCTAGTCAGCATATAAACTGCCATTGGCCCCATCCGGAATTGTTCTGGTAGCTGTGGGCGGCGTGATGCCCATCTTGCGGCTGTTTTGACATACACTGAACGACTCGTTGACCTCAGCGGCCTTGTGGTGGCCGTGGGCCTCGGAAGCGTAGGTCCGCGCTGTTCGCTGCAGCTGCCGGGCCAAGCAGGCTGCCCTCTGTCGTGCGGCGAACATGTTGGGCGGGTTGCGATTGATCGTGAGGTCCTCGTGGGAAGAAGCAGCACCCAAATCTACCGATTGAGGTTGTCACCGGACCGCGGGTTCATCCCGGATTACGTAAGTTAATCTGGAGGCCGTGGGCCAATAAAGTTGCAGTCGTTTGTGATCACTTCTCTCCACACCTCCACACAACGGATATCAAGCAAGGCTTTTATGAACCAACAACAGGGATCAAAATGCAAACTACCAATCCGGGAGGGAAGGAATTCAGGAGTGCAGGTGGCGATTTCAATGTAGTTGAATAGCTCTCTTGTAATTTAATATGCATTTGCGCAACCTGCGATTTGTTCTACTCCATCAACCAGGTTCGCTGAAGTTCATCATTGATGACCACTCGCTACGAGATTGATGAGAGTGGCTTTGCTTTCATCAGTCTTCCCGCATATTTCTCTCGGTCATGTCACTTCCTGTCAAACAAGCTGAGTTCCTGGATTCATACCCTACGTCACAGTCAACTAACAGTAGTGGCTGACTCTGGCTGACTCTGGCTGACTTTGGCTGACTTGAGCCACATAACCTCGTTTCCACTATACCTGAGATGGTATGAGAAGTCTCGTTCTTTCTTTGGCTGATATCATTCGAACGATCAATTTTCACAAGTTCAAAACTTTTCAGCTGTTTTAAAACAGGCCCACGACATATTAACAGGGCGATCGTTGCCCTCAGTCAAGTGGCCAGGGTGAGCCACTTGCTAACAAAAGCGTCAAAGTTGAACTGCCTTATTAGATGAGATAATCCATCGATTACTCTCAACCCAGAATGGATATAAATATACATTCAAAAGGCTAGAGACTAAAGGGCCCTCATTGCCAGAGAGCAATAGAAGTTATCGCATTGTATCAACATCATGGCAAAAACTGTTTTCATCACCGGCGCCAATTCAGGAGTTGGTCTAGCCGCGACCAAGCTGTTCTTGTCACAAGGTTGGAACGTGGCAGCTACAGCTAGGAACGCGTCCTCTCCATCTCTGCGGGCGTTGGATGAGGGCCAAGGGACTCTCTTGGTCCAATACCTTGATCTCTCGAAACCCGAAACCTTCCCGTCTGCAGTGGCGGGAGCTATCGGAAGGTTCGGGACGGTCGACGTTCTAGTCAACAATGCGGGATACGCCCAATACGGGGTCTTGGAGCAACTGCACATTGACACCATTCGAAAGAACTTCGAGGTTAACGTTTTCGGTATGAGGCTTCCGGGTCCGCCTTGAGGCGGAGAGCTCAACGCTGACGACTGAGCAACAGGAACCATGGGTCTCATCAAAGAATTCATACCGCACCTACGCGCAACAACTCAAGCAGACTCCCCTTCGCGAATCGTCTATGTTGGGTCCGGGGGAGGTCATTTTGGGTTCCCACTGATTGGACCCTATGGAGCCAACAAAGCTGCCATGAACATATTTATGGAGTCACTGATGTACGAGATGGAGGGTGTCAACCCGCCTGTACAGGTCAAGCTGGTTTGCCCACATGGCGGTATCAGCGAGACCAACTTTGGGCAAACGTCAATGCAACTGGCCGGACTGGACAAGATGGCGCCAGAGTTACAGCAGAAATACGGCGCCTTTATCCAGAAGACGCTTCAGCGCTTCAGCGCCATGCAGGGCCAAAGCATGGCGGCGTCGGAGGCGGCCAAGACGGTCTGGACGGCAGCAACGGAAGATTCGACAAAGCTCAGGTACTTTGTTGGACCTCGGGATGGGGGGCAGAATATCCGGAGGAGGATGCAGATTGGTCAGGCTGGTGAAGACGCTGACGAGGTGGACAAAAGATACATGGACGAGATGAGAGCCACCTTTCTGTGAAACTTGATCGAGATGGCAATTACTACGTAGTAGATTACATGGAAGACACGGAGGTGTTTGGCCGGCCTTGATGTTGCAGTGAGAGCATGATGGCTAACCTCAGGTGTTGTTGATGGCAGCGTCGATCTCCCTTCGAATGTGCATGTACTGTACATTTGGAGCATGCAGGCGACATACATCCCCTGTCTCACATCACAGCAAACATCATCCCGTTGATTCGACAGGCAGCAAGGGGCAATCCAACAAGCCATGAGATGGCTTATCGGCCGTCAACCATTTGCCTGGAGATTGCCTGGTCTTATGATCGAGCCGTGACGTGGTGAGTGATACCGATGAGCAAGCATGTTGAGGCCCTCCCGAGGAAGCGAGAGCCCGTTGAACAAAGAGGGCTACGCTCACATTCTATGCAACTCAATTGATGCAGTCGGAGGCTCAAAGTTCAGAGTCCGGGATAAGAGAAAGAGAAAAAAGTACGGGAGAAACGGCCCGGGACGCGTGTCGTGAACATGTCCGTAACTTATGTATTTCTCCCCTTTTACTTTGACTTTTCCCCTCTCCTTTTCCTCAAGTGCTTGATCGGCCCTGATCGCGATTGCATGCCTGAGGTGAGTCCTTGCAGTAGCCTCAAGGTAAATTCCGTCTTAGAGGTACTTTTTACCCATTCGCGGCTGGCGTAATGCGGGGAAACGTTCCCCTTGGTCACGAATGCATCATCTGCTGGTGGATTAGGTTGACACAAGACACACGCTTTCATCAAACAACCAAATTCAATATCAAATCATATCAAATCACTTTCTCTAGGCTGACAGCCTGAGTTGAGCCACTCCCGTCGTAGTGAGGCCCAGCTCTTCGCTGGCTCTTTCACACCCACTCATCTCATACCCGCCGTTGTCCGTTTTGTTAATTTGCCCTTGTGCTTCCCCCTGGGCTTCTTCAAGGTCCCTTTGAGGAGGCAAAACGGTCATATGATGGCTGTCGATGTCACACACACACTCCCTCTCAAGAGCTCTGCTCTTCCTCCTCACGAAACCTAACCCTATTCGCTACCTGCGTCATGGAGCGGTCACTAGCGGTGGTTTCCCCCGAGAATCCTGAATCTTACCACGTCTTGCGGAACGTTAAAAGAAACCGGAGGCCCGTTGAGGGGTTCGACTTTGTTATCTGGTGGTCGGATAAAAGAAGTTGTTCTTTGGCACCTCTTATCTATGCCTGGGATGCATCTAAGCCTCCCTCAACAATAACAAACAACTGCGGCTGCGCCCCAGTATGCTTACGTTGTCACTGCAGCGAGGCCTCATTATACCCGTGTTACAAAACTAAACAACCAACCAGGCGTTCAACACATTCCACTTGAAGCCTCCAGGCTATCAACTATTGCCTGAACTTCTCTTTATACCATATTGTTCGTCCTTCGCTTTACAATACCCACCTACACCAGACCTCTCTCACGACATCTTCAACATGTGCCATACCGTAATCGCCCAGCGGATGTGCAAGGTCTGCCACAGTAGCCTCGGCGAGACGGTCATCGACTTCACTCGCTGTGCTCGTAAATGCTCGAGCCCCTTCTACTGCCTCACGCCTGAACCTCGGATGGAACTATGTAACCTCTGTACCGCGACAGCAACGCTATCCACACCGGTACTCGCACAACATGCCATCGAGGACACGGCCACTACGGCAGCCGCAGCCGCAGCCGTCGCCGCTTCGGCTGGCACAAGGCTCTACGGCCATCCTTTCACGAAGGCGGTGACCTATCCGGGTCCAGGAGTCACCCGGCACACTGCTGCCCATTAAGTCCTCGACCACACACAATGCCACGATCATTCGAGGGCGTTTATTTGTAAGAGATGTACTTGGAAGATTGAAACGACGAAACGCAAAACGGGATATGTAAATTGGGAATACCAAGGGAAGTCGGCATAAGGATCAAGGCGCAAGAGGACAACTTTCAATCAATGCTTCATCTGTAGTGTCACCTAAGACACGAGTCCCGATGAGGACCACTCTACCGGTACGGAAACCACTGGACTGGTCGTGATACATAGAGCTGAGAGCTCTGAAAGGAATAACGGTCGTTAAAGTAGCAAATTGAATCAACGAAGAGAAGAATTGTAAAGACAATGGAACCTTTGACTCGCTGCCCCATACCCCAGGATTACCATTAGGCGGGCGGTGGGATGAGCCGCCAGCCACCCCCGCCACAACCAACAAACAACTTTTTTTTTTGGGTGAGACGACTCACCTGTCTGTGTACAAACATATCATGCGCATTCAATTGCCCTTCCATTCGCGCAAAAATGTAAGCTCAGCTCTCTATGTGCATGTGTGTCCCAGACATTGAATGCTGAACAACAACCAAACGACTCGGAACACGCATGGGCAGCCCCTCAATCACTCAAACACGGGCCGCCTGTCGCACCGGCGTCGTCCTCATGACTCGGCGAGGATGTTGGGACAAGGGGTCCTAGGTGACCAAAATTCCGCCTGCACAGAGAACTTCAACTCGGTCAAGAGCACTAAAGGATTGAAGAAAGGCAATTCGATGTGAAGAGGGGGCAACTACCTATTCACATCGGTCAAGAGGCGAGAAACCCTGTGGCTACCTGAGCTTGCTCGGCTGTGGTTCACGGGCCAGAGACTGGTATATATCCATACAAGTGCAAACCGACCTCATGTCGATTTTTCAATCTCACCCTTCCTCGGACTGCGACCCTGGAAACCCACAACAGGCATCTTCTGGCACTGAAATCCCCCCTTCTTGGGGTGTTGAAAATCGGGCGAACTGCACGAGTCATGATGGCCTCGACACAATTAGCCCAGCCCGAGGCTGAGGCCGCAAAGTCGCCGCGACTCAACTTGTGTTCGACTCCTGGAATTATATACCCTGGGCCCATTTCTCACACCGTGTCACTCTACGGCGTTGTCGAACAAGGGAACAAAATCGACACTATCGCTTCAGAGGATGTGTGGAAGTTTTGCATTGGGGCGGTCGACGAAGTCGTGGGCTACATGCGAGACTACGTCCAGAGAGAGATGACGTGGGACGAGGAGAACTTCAGCATCGATCGGCGCACTCGGACAGTCCTCCTCAATCCCAGGCTTCGAGCGGGAGAAGATGCCGCGGCTTCTTGCCGTCGAGCTTTCTCTGATCTGTGTCTCCTGAACCGTGGGCGATTCAACAACTGCTTCGACCGGTGGCTCGCTAAGAGCGGACCGCGGCGAGAGTTCCAGCCACTTCATATCGCTGACTTCAAACGTCAAGATCTGACTATTCCGTTACCGGCACGAGGACTATTTGGGGTAATCACGGTGGGAGTCCACCTTAATGTCTACACCGTCAAACAAGCAGTTGGCAGGGAGAGCATCGATCGGATCTGGGTCTCGCATCGTGCCAAGGGTGTCAATTTCAGTTACTCCGGGATGTTGGATCAGGTTGTCGCTGGCGGCATGGACCCGACGGATCGAGTATCGGGACTCCTCTCGCCTTGCGTCACGCTGAAGCGAGAGGCCGGAGAGGAGGCCGGGTTGTATCTTGACTTAGCCACAAGGAAGGTTTTCGTCGACGACGCAGACGGACGACGCAGACTAGTTGGATCAGTCGAGCAAGCTCCAGCTATCACTTTCTACGACTGCAAAGACCGCGAAGCAGGCTGCGTAAACGAGGGCCACCTGGAGCCTGGAGTTCGTTTTGTGTACGACCTCAAAATCGACGACGCGAGCTTCCAGCCACGAGCCGAGGAGCGTAGTATCGAGAGGTTCGAGGCTCTGGCGGTAGACGAGGTGAAGCAGAGCCTGATAGATCGGCAATGGAAACCCAACTGTGGCCTAGTGATGCTGGACTTTCTGGTGCGCAAGCAGCTTGTGACGGAGGCAGACGATGACAGACTGGGAGATATTTTGGCAGGGCTGCGGCGGCCACTCCCATTTCAGTTCGCACGGGATGGGTTCCGGGTCTTACATGGTTGGTGAAGGGTTTGGGGGATATGGCGTTTACGATAATTGATTGGAAACTCGACAGGCATGCGGGTACAGAAAAGGGCTCAGAGGACCATTCTTTCTTTGTATTACTATGGGCAGGCAGGCGTTTGGCTTGGTAACAAGACCTCTAGTGAGGTGACGGGTATGATTTGCCATTGTTCTCTTCATTATGCCCTGTACATGGTTACATGCTTGCCTCCTCAGCGAGCCTTCCTATATCAGCAAAGCCGCGAACTTCAAGCTCCTTGCCCTGGCTGGACCTTTACAGGGGGCGAAGGCAGAAGGTTAAAGCAAACACGAGCGATTTCCGTGCCCAAGCTCTTCCACGCATGGTTGGTACCCCTCTGAATGATGATGTCGCCTCTTCGAAACGCCTTGGTAGCGCCATTGTCCAGAACACAGTCAATCTCCCCCTCCATCACGACGCCATAGTCGATGCTGGCAGTTCGGTGCGTGACGGCCGGGAAGCCAGGCCAGAAGTTAACAACCGGGAGAACGGAGTTGGAGGCCGGAGCGAGATTCTTCTCGAGGGGATGTTCCCTGTGGGTCTTGGTATCGCTGTCGCCGTTGAGATCATTGGAGCTATCTTCGTTAATGTACGAAGCATGGGTGGAGAAGCCGCCGTTCCGGTGTTCCTGGACCACGACGGGGACAGAGTCGTCCCAGACTGCGTTTCCTTCGGCATCGTGGGTGGTGATAAACCGTTTGATGGGAGGAAGAGGCTTTGGTTCAGAAGACATTGTTGAACGTGTAATGTTGCTGGTTATGAACGCGGGGTTCGGTTTGCTGAGCGATGACTCTTGTGACTCTTGGATGATGGTGTATCGGCTTTCAGGAGGAAAAACTTGCTCCTTTATACTTCAAGATGGTCTCATCTCAAATAACCACTTCTCTTGCAGACTCATGACCATGAGCAGCGTCAGTCTACCAATAGGTCAAGTCCGGGCCATTGGCGAACGGTCAATGATGACATGCTATTTTATCCATTTTCGCTTCCCATTGGGGTAGAAAGTATGAAGGATTCGGGCCAGCGTTGTGTATCTAGATGCCATCGTGAGGATTACATATCTCGCTGTTCCGTGGAGTTCGATTTGGTTTGCTGGTGTTTCGAGACCCGTCAGCAACACCGTTTTTACCAAGGGGAGGGACGGTCCGATTGGATCGATCCACTGCCGATCCCGTCCTGCTTTCCGAAAACAGCAGTTCCATCTCTTGGAGTGTCTCGGTACGTACCTCGCTAAATGCCCCCGCAACTTCCAGGTTGAGAACCGGGCCAGCAGCTTTGGTTGGCAAGGCTGAAACGGTTAGAGATGAGGTGAGGGAGGGGACTCCATGTCCGTGGAAACATTGATGACTTCCAGTCTGATGGCGGAGCATGCCCGTAATGGGTGAGCTTTGACACAATATTTACCTGAATGCCTATCACCGCTTTTTATCCACGGAGCGCGCGCGGTAGATGATGTCGCGGCTGAGATGGTTGCATAGAACTATCGATGAGGCTTTGGATGAAAATCTGTTTGATTCGCCACGAATTTCGTACCTATCAGCCACGGCTACGTAGGTAGCATTAAATGACCGCTAAGAAGCATTTATGGATAATTAAAGCGAGCAATGCAAAAGTATAGGGTAAATGCATTGCCCGTAATAACACCCTTCCGGTTTTCAACTCCTGCATCCGCAAACATGGGGGGTTTCTAAATGTCCACTTCACTCTCTCGCTGGCACATATTCATCGATCTCTCGCAATATCTACTGCCACCAATGCCCCCACCATCAAGATTTACCCACCCCCTGTCTGTCTCCCGCTCCGTCTCTCCCAAACCCGAATATTATCCCACGACCTAAAATCGACGCCCAAGCGCCATCGGGCTAATTGTGCCCCGAACGCCAGACCCGACCCCTGTGGTCAGCCTTTGGAGCTTGACGAGGTTGGGCTTTTGGCTCAAGGCTTCGGACATGAGCCATTAGTTAGTCCCTCGCTGTCGCAGAGGACCGTCATTGTCTCAGACAGCAGGCTATGCTCACCCGCACACAGTCTCAGTCTCACATTCACGGCATGGGGCACCTTTGCTAGCCGCTGGACATCTTCAGCGGTGAGCATGCTGGTAGAATGCAACGGTGAAGCTGGTTGAGCCGCACAGCGCGCCGAACAAGATATGCGCACACGGGAAGGATTCGAAGGAACAACAAGGCATTCGGAACCGTGGTTACCTGATTATGAATTTGAGCTCGCTCGATTAGAAACGGTTAGCAGAACCAACGGCGCTGGGCGTCGCACAGAAAACCGGGGGTTTGTCTGGGTCACCACCGCGAGAGGGTATGCCCAGTCCAGTGATGAAGAGCAAAGCTGGGTAGGGAAAAAGGGCGGTGCTGCCCTGCCTAGGCAGGGCTGGTGCAGAGACGAGATATGAGATGGGCGGCCGACAAAGTAAGCAGCCGTGGCAGTCAACTAATTGCTTACATGGTACGGAGTACAGTGCATTACCCTATGTCGATGCAAAATTAGTGGTTACTAACATCGATTTGATTGTAGGAGAAGCCCATGGACATGACTCAAGAATCAAGCTCCTGGTGCTGACGAGAATATATCCATGAATGGATTCTCGTCAGCGGCTGTGACAACCCGCGAGGCAGCTCGGCGGAAGACGACTTACAGGGACGAGAGCAGATGACACGCAGAGATCTTCGCAAACATGGAGGGTATCCAAAAATGGATCTCTGAACGCCATCGTCCGCTTGCCGGCCACCTTTGGCCCGTTCCAGAACGCAGCCTCATGCGCCCTCTCATGAAGGGCAGCCCAAGCAACGCAACATAACGGCAGAGAGTTCAGGCAATGGACTCGAGCATGGCGCAGCTCCCCGGATGATACCATCAACTGTCAGGGTTCCGTTTACCTGCCTCGCATCACTTGGCGCGCTCGACAGTGTCTCAAGGGCTCAGCCCAAGAGGGGTCTCTGCTGGCGGGTGGGAGCAGTCTGTCTGCCTGAGGGCTAGTTATCGCTCCTCGCCAAATGAGAGATGCAGTGAGCAAGCCCCGCTGTCGATGGCTCCACTAGACGATACCCTCTCCGTCGACCATGCTTCATTTGCTGTCCATCGACTCAAACGAGCATATACAAGTCCAACGGCAAGCATCATGATGATTGCATGCACAAGATTTATTATGTTTGGAAAGGGAAGTTCCTACCATGAGTCTATTCCCATCGCCAACAACGGTCAGATCCAGCTCTTAACTTTGAGCTTCTTTTTAACTATGGTCAGTTGAGTTGTTTTTTCTGGGTCGACTTTCGGAGAGGCATGGCCCATGCCTAGTCCAGAGCTCCAACTAGGGCCGGAGGCAGTTCAGCTCTCGACGCTAAGGCTGCCTTGTGCCAATCAATGTCACCCAGCAGCGCCATTCTTCCAGACTAGCAGGGACCCGGACGCCCCCAGAGCGCCCCGAATTCCGCTTCCCTGAGGAAGTCTCCCATTGAGCCTCACTAGCGTGTCCAGGGGCCCTGTAGCACCCTGGCACCACTTGTACACGGCGGCGCCCCGACGCTGGCTCCGGGCTGAGAGTCAGAGTGAAAGACAAGTCAAAGAGAAACAAAACCCCCGTTGATCCCTGCTGTACCGCTTTTCCTTCTGAATCTGCACATCTGGTCAACTTGTTGCTTGTGGCCGCTGTTTGGCACAGTGTCCCGCTTGAATCAGTGTTGGATAGCTTCATCCTATCGCAGGGAACTGACTCACTCATACCTTGGACTCGCAGACCCCTTTTTACTGCTAAGTTGACAACAAAACGGACAATCGTCAACTGGGAAGGACTCAGAAGAGAAGCCAAAGGAGATCGGAAATCGCCCAATACCATCACCAACTCGAAAATCGATTCGGAGCAAAGAGAAGCTACTCGTTCCGCGCAATGCATCGTTCAGCTGCCCTCTTGGCTCTGGGAGCCTTCAGCTCGCCCGCCACCGCCGCCTGGCTCAAGTCCGCCGCCGACTCATCATGGACACCTCCGCGACAGACGGGCATCTACGGCCCAGAGGCTGGCGAACAGGACCAGATCGGTCTTGGATGGTCGCCTGTGCCTACTGATGCCCCTAAGCTGGCCGGCGCCATGGACATGGGCTTCGCCTTCGGTAAACGGGCCCTTCCGGCCAAGACCTGTGGCTTTGGTCCAGCAGGCAGTGAGTTGATACCCACTCAAACCTATTTGCAATCCATTTGGACGAGTCTCCAATTTAGAGGCTTGACAAGATATCCAAGCGATGCAGCAATCCGAAAAGAAGGATTGAACTAAACGCAGAGGAATCTCGTTAACCTGGCCTATTCATAGACTCCTTCACCTGTATCTCGACCGACGCGACATGCAGTCTATCTGACGGGTTCGTTGGGTGCTGCGAGACCGGAAGATCTTGCAACATGGTTAAGACAACTTGTGTTAACTCCCGCGACTCCTCCTCCGCGTGCAAATTCCTCGAAGACTTCCACACCCTGTGCTGGTACGTTTGCTTCACATACCGCTGACGGATTGGCCGACTGTGGGCCGCTCCGTTTGGATTCCCTGCTAATCCAGCATCAATAGTGGTGACTCTGCTCTCCCCTCATGCTTTACCTGGGTTGGTTCTACTGGCGAGGGTAACGACGACACGTACACCCTGCTTGACTGCTCTGCTACCGGCGGTAGCTCTGCCCTTCTCTTCTCCGACCCCTTGGCTACCGGAACCAAGTCTGATGAAGACAAGACCACCACCGATGATTCCGAATCGTCTACCACTGACGGCGCTTCTTCGACCACTGACGACGATTCTGCTACCACTGTTACTGCACCGGCCTCTGCGTCTTCCTCTGGAGGCGGTAAGAAGGATGACGACGGTCCCAACGTCGGTGCCATTGCTGGCGGTGCTGTTGGTGGTGTCGCGGCTATTGCCCTAGTCGGTCTCGCTGGCTTCCTCCTCTTCCGTCGCCGCAAGAAGACCACCACCGCCCCTACGCCCGCTGCTGGTGACAGCACCCAGAGTCCTCCCGCTATGGCCCAGAACCCTCAGAGCCCCGGCAGCTTCGTTCCTTCATCGCCCTCCAATGCTGCCTACCCCTCAGGCGTGCCCTCCAACTTCCAGCCCGGCTACCAGCAGCAGTCCTATGACCCCAATATGGCCGCCGCCTACGGTCAGCAACAGTCTTACTCCCCGCAGCCCGGCTACGGCGCCTACTCTCCTCAGCCACAGGGCTACCAGGGCCAGTACCCCCAGCAGGGCTTTGGCCAGCAGAATCAGTACCCTTCTCAGTATGGTGCCGCCGGCTTCCAGGCTCCTTCTTCCACCTCACCTCCTCCTCACCTCACACCCAGCCCGGGTCCCAAGGAGGGTGGCGAGGGTGTCGTCGGTGGACATCAACATATCCCGGTACAGCACCAAGCCCAGGAACTGCCGGTTGTCAACCCGGTTGGCAACGAGAATAACCGTGCTGAGCTTGGTTAGGAGCCTTGTGGCTGGTATCGTGGAAGTGAGAGGAGTTCCACTTTGCTGAAGAGGGGGAATTTTAAAGACGACAAAGGCGGTTTAGCAAGACAGGGGAAGATATTTCGAAGACAAGAGAGCTCAATGGATTGCATGGTTATTATTAATTGCATGAATGTGTATTATACCTCGTCACTAGCGCGACCGTATTCTGGGTTATTTAGTTCATGAAGACCAAATATTTTAATGCCCCAATACCCAAAGCCAATCAATGGACGTGTGTGCATCATTCTCGTGAGACATTTCTATTTGTTGATTCCGCCAGCCTGATCCAAGTCAAGAAAACAACCCTTATCTTATAACCTATTGTATCTTAAAGCCCCAAAGGTCATGCCCTATTGCCGCCGTCCAACTGCGTGTCAAGAGCTTCTCTCCACCACTCCTCCCAGTCGACAACCTTGCGATCAAGTCTCGCTTCCTCGGCCGCAAACACCATGGCATGGCTGCGCAACACCTCATCGAGCGTGCACCCGATGAACTCGTCCTGTGCGCGGGGTGCCTCCCATCCGTGATTCTTGACACGGTCACACGCCAGGACAAACTGTCGCGTGAGTCCCAAGTCACCGCCGCCGTGGCCGAGGTCTTCGATGCGCGGGTGGTATGTCTGCGTCTTGCCCGTGTTGAAGTCTTCTACGACGATCCTGCTCGAGTCGGCATACACTTCGCCGTGCTCGCCGTAAAAGTTGGAGTAGCGCTCACAGATCTTCTTGGTCTGGGCAACCATGTGGAAGGTTGCCGTCTTGGCGGGCTTGGTGGACTCTGGCCAAGTGATGGTGACGAATTGGTCGTCACATACGTTGTTGTCTGCTTCGAAAACGCAGCGGCCGAACCAGTTGCGGGTCTGAACTTCAGACTGGGGAGTTGATTCGTCGTAGTCTTCCTCGAGCGTCTTGGTCAGGACGTCCTCCTTTGCCTCTTGTGTGGGATAGTCCTCGATGTCGTGGACGACGATGCTGATGGGCCATCTCACGTTGCCGGCTTGTAAGCCTCTCAGCTTGGGGCCGAGGTAGATGTTCTTGGCTGAGAACTTGCAACCTTCGTCTCCAAGGGGGCATTTTGTGCAGTTGGTGGCTGTTCCCGCAGCCTTGGGCTTGCGACTCTTCTTGAAGACCTGAAGACTGCCAGAGGATGATACCGTCGCAGGGAGATGTGGTTCTCCCTGTCCAGCCTTCTCAGGGGAGCAGAGCAGCCAGAGCAACAGGTCAATGTCATGGCAGCTCTTTGTCAACAGCGAAGGCGCCGTAGTCTTCTCGTTGCGCCAGTTCCCCCTGACGTACGAGTGCGTAAAGTGCCACCAGCCCACGGGCTCGGTATGCACCACGCTCGAGATATCGCCGATGACGCGCTCCTCGACGAGGAGTTTCCGCAGCATGATGTTGTGCGGGCTGTACCGCAGCACGTGGCCGATGGAGAAGACCTTGGAGGCTTGAGAGGGACGCAGGGCCTTGTACATGTCGAGACATTCCTGGAGGGAGCACGCGAGAGGCTTCTCGCACATGATGTGCACCCCGAGCGGCGCGAGGCCGACAACGACTTCGCGATGCATCTCGTCGAGAACGCAGACAAAGACCCCGTCGACACCTTCAGGCACGCCCTCTTCTCCCGCAGCTACTCTTCGTCGTCGATCTTGCTCATACTCGAGGAAGTCTCGCCAGTTATGAAACGATTGGCCCTCTCCAGGGGAACCGTCACCCCATATACGAAGCTGGCCGAGCTTCTCGCGCTTGAACTTGATAGGTTCCGCGACAGCGGCGACTACGCCGTTGGAAACACGGTCGATGGCTTCTGCGTAGCCGCGACCTCGTGAGCCGGCGCCGACGATGAGGAAGCGTGGGGGAGTACCAGACATGTCGGGTTTAGGGGGAGGTCTGAGACGGAAGGGCGGTTGCTGTGAGTCCGAGTCTTCATTGTCGGCTGTTGTGAGATTGGAGAATATCTTCTTTATTGAAGACATGATGGAGAAGGTGTCTGGATGGGGTTGTTGAGTGATGTAGTTGAGTTAAATCGAGAATACCAGAGGCTTAATACAAGTTGAAGATTGAGTTAAGCGTCTGCCTGACTGGTAGTTTGCTAGGTACCCTATTCAGGCAACGATATATTGAGCCAGATGATTCACAAAGAGACAAAAAACCAGGCACAGCCTTGAGAATGTGACAATCGCGACATGCACTGCAGCACTGGTCCAATTCGTTCTTTGGAGTAGGGTTAACATCCATTAACGGGCTGACATGATGGTACTGAAGAGGCCAATGAGGGAGCCCTCATTAGGTAGTATGCAACGTTCCAGCGCGCTGAGTAACGTTAGACGCTGTATCACCTGTAGGGCACCAAGCAGACGCTGCAGTTAGCGGACCTCTACGGATACCTATGGCGGAATTCTTCCGGCCGACTCCACTACTGTGCTACAAGTCCCTGCTGCCTCCATTTTCTGGCCGCTCATAGGAAGCCGGGCAACCATCCACCAGAAACCAACAAAAGATGGCCACAGCAGTAGAGGGCCAGGCTGATAACCAACCCAAGAGTGCCAGCGACGACCCTCTTGTCTGGATCGACTGTGAGGTATGTTGTCAATACGCCCTCCAATATTTCACCGGTTGGCTGCAGAGTGCAGACAGGCAGCCACTCAGTAATACCAAGCCCATCATGGACTTGAGCTCATACCCTGACTTAGATGACTGGTCTTGACCAGGATAACGATGAGATCATTGAGATCTACTGCATCATCACCACAGGCAATCTCGAGGTCCTCGATGAGGAGGGCTTCCACGCCATCGTCCACTGGCCCCAATCCCGCCTCGACCGGATGGACGAATGGTGCACAAAGACCCACGCCGACTCAGGCCTCACCGCCGCCGTCCTAGAGTCGACAACAACACCAACCCAGGCCGCCGACGCCCTCTACGAGTACGTCACCCGCTTCATTCCCGAGCGTCGTCGTGGCCTGCTCGCCGGCAACAGCGTCCACTGCGACCGGGCGTTTCTCCGCCGTGAGCCGTATGGCCGCGTCATGAAACATCTGCACCACCGCATTCTCGATGTGAGCTCCATCAAGGAGGCTGCTCGGCGGTGGTGCACAAGGAGGGTCATCAATAAGGTGCCTAACAAGAAGGGGCGCCATAAGGCGAGGGACGATATCCTCGAGAGCATTGAGGAGGCGAGGTACTACAGGGAGGTCATCTTTAGGCCAACGTTTGATGTTGATGTTGTCCCTGTTAAGAACAAGGCAACCAAGTCGAAAGCCTATTCCGAAACAAGGTAGGTTGTACAATGAGAAGAGAAACCCAGCTAGAAGCTCTTTGGATATTCTAGGGCTTGCATTGGTGAGGTTGAGCTGCTATGTCTGAGCTCATGAGTGAGATATGTAGCCTAATGACGAGGGCAACAAAAATTTCCAACTTTCAACGTCTATTGTTGCTTGAGCAACTCTTGATCTTGTCCAGGTGGATGAGTAGAATCAAAATATATGGCTTTTCCAAGGACATTCTTAAAATTATGATAGCATCAACTTCCTAGCTTCATCATGAGAGCTGCTCTACACTACCTCACATTTTACGTGGTGATATTGCCCCTCAACGAACTCCGATTTGTACACTGTATTGAACTGTAGATAACCAGCTATACAGCTAGGAAATACAGTGCCAATTGTGCGAGCCCCACCATTAGCTCGGTGATATCATCCCCTCCAACCCCACCACCACCAGCAAACAGCTTCCCCAAGCTCCCCTCTTCCCCTGCCCAAAGGCCCACCATCTCTTCTCATTCCTCCTCCTCCTCAGCAATCAACAAATCTCTGGGTTAGGAGCCTCTCCTGTTCCTCCGTTTGCTTGAGTCTTGTCTTCACCTCCCACCCTTATCATATCTAGCAGCCATGAGCGTCCAAACCGTCGAGTTCAAGCCCTTCCAGGACCAGAAGCCCGGAACGTATGTTGTCTCTCAACCCCGCCACCATTGATCGTCCTACCGACCGTTCCTCGGGAGCTGCCGGGGAGCCTTTTCTTTCTATTATTTGAAGCTTCATCTTGATCACTTTGCCAATACATTACAACGCAGACTGACTTATGCTCTAATAGCTCCGGTCTTCGCAAGAAGGTCACTGTCTTCCAGCAGCCGCACTACAGCGAAGCTTTCATCACCAGCATCCTGCTGTCCATTCCCGAGGGAGTTGAGGGTACGCCGGAGGCGAACACCCTTCCTTTACCGTGGAGATTGTATACGACTCGAAACATGATCTGATCCATTGATAGGTTCTTCCCTCGTTATTGGTGGTGATGGTCGATACTGGAACCCCGAGGTTATCCAGCTGATTGCCAAGATTGGTGCCGCATACGGCGTCAAGAAGCTCGTCATCGGTCAGAACGGTATTCTCTCCACTCCTGCTGCTAGCCACGTCATCCGGCTGCGCAAGGCTACTGGAGGAATCCTCCTAACTGCTAGCCACAACCCTGGTGGTAAGTCCCGACCTCTAACCATCCAGTTAGATCTACGCCTAATCATGCACAGGCCCCAAGAACGACTTCGGCATCAAGTACAACCTCGCCAATGGCGGCCCTGCTCCCGAGTCCGTTACCAACAAGATCTACGAGACCTCCAAGACCTTGACCTCGTACAAGATTGCCTCAATCTCTGATATCGACATCTCCGAGGTCGGCACCCAGACCTACGGCGACATCGAGGTTGAGATTATCGATAGCACTACCGATTACGTTGCTATGCTCAAGGATATCTTCGACTTTGACTTGATCAAGAAATTCTTCTCCACCAACCCCGACTTCAAGGTTCTCTTCGATGGCCTCCACGGTGTCACTGGCCCCTACGGCAAGGCTATATTCGAGCAGGAGCTTGGCCTGACCGGTGCAACACAGAACTGCGAGCCTAGCCCTGACTTTGGCGGTGGACACCCCGACCCTAACCTCACCTACGCCCACTCCCTTGTCGAAGTTGTTGACAAGAACAACATCCCCTTCGGTGCCGCTTCCGACGGTGATGGCGACCGAAACATGATCTATGGCGCCAATGCCTTTGTCTCCCCCGGTGATTCTTTGGCCATCATCGCCCACCATGCCAACCTCATCCCCTACTTCAAGAAGAATGGCGTCAACGGCCTCGCCCGTTCCATGCCGACCAGTGGTGCTGTTGACCTCGTCGCCAAGGCCCAAGGCCTTGACTGCTACGAGGTGCCCACTGGCTGGAAGTTCTTCTGCGCGCTTTTCGATGCCAAGAAACTATCCATCTGTGGCGAGGAGAGTTTCGGAACTGGCAGTGATCACATCCGCGAGAAGGATGGTCTGTGGGCTGTCATTGCTTGGTTGAACATTATTGCTGGTGTCGGCGTCCAGAACCCCGATGTCACCCCTTCAATCAAGGAGATCCAGAAGGAGTTCTGGAACAAGTACGGGCGTACTTTCTTCACCCGCTATGACTACGAGGACGTCGACTCGGACGGTGCGAACAAGGTTGTCGGTGAGCTGGACAAGCTCGTTTCCGACTTTAACTTTGTCGGTAGCACCATTAAGGGTGAGTGAGATCGTGACCCTGCCTTAGAGTCATTGTAGAACTAACGTCTTCCAGGCCGCACTGTTACAAAGGCCGGCAACTTCTCTTACACTGACCTCGACGGCTCCGTCGCCTCCAAGCAGGGGCTGTACGCTGGCTTCTCATCTGGTAGCCGAATCGTTGTTCGACTCTCAGGCACTGGATCCTCTGGGGCCACCATCCGTCTATACATTGAGCAGCACGCTAGCGATCCCTCGACATACGACCTAGATGCCCAGGACTTCCTGAAGGAGGAGGTTAAGTTCGCCACAGAGCTCCTCAAGTTTAAGGAGCACGTTGGCCGTGACGAGCCCGACGTCAAGACCTAAATGAGATAGGGGATAGCTAGTCTGACCGCGGAGCAAAAGAGATGGAAGCAAGCATGAAATATTTCTGAGATTCTGAGATTGTTATCACATACAAATTTGACAAATTGAGCGTTCTTGAAGCATTCAACTGAAAACAGAAGGCGTGTGCTGGAAACTAAGGGATACAGTAGCTTGAGCTGATGTCACGACACGAAAAAATCACACTCGAAGAAAAGAAAGACACAAGACGAGCCCTGCCAACTGACCAAGAAAAAAAGGGAAGCCCTGCCGGGTATCGTACAATCTTGTTTCCCGCGACTCTGGATCGACAAAGGGAACTCGTTAGTCGTAAATCGTCAAACCGTTTGTTGTGATATCTTGTTGGGCGCCGTCGCTAAAGTAAACTGAAATCAAACGCTGCATATGGTAAAGTAGGAAAAGAGGAAGAAAAAGACGGGAAAATACAAAATACACATGCTTGGTCAATCTTGGGCATGGAAGTTGAGCAAAAGGCGGATAGGATAGTCTCAGGTCTTTGCGACCGAGTCTGTTGCTGCTGCTGTACTCGCATCGGTAGTCGGGGGAGCAAAGAGCTCCTTGAAGCGCTTGGTTGCTGTATTCGGTGTAAGGTTTTCTGCACCAAATAATATAAGATGTCGGGGCCACTCAACTCACCTTCTTCGCTAAAAAAACATATCTCAAACGCTCCAGCATTACCTCGTCGCTGGTTCTGCTGACGGTATTCCTGGCAGAAGACATAGAGCTGGACATCAGCCAGCCGAACCTTGGTCTTGCCAACTCGCTTAATCCATTTCGGCGAAACTGATTGATGGGTGACTGGAACAATTAGTTGCCTAGTCTCGTTAACAGCCGAGTCGGGATTACGACGTACTGAATGCAGTCCAGACGGGACACTGGCGAAGTTCGCCGTCCCAAATAGCCGTATGAAGGCGGAGTCCCTTTGTCATTTGATCCTCATAGACAATGAGGGAATGCATGGAGCCATCGTCAACGATCCGACTTATAAGGTTAGACTAGAACATAACAAATCATGGTGATCAAGCTTACGCTTGAAACAGTTTGCGTTCGCCCCGTAGGATGAGGTCTTCTGTCGGGACCCGAATCGTGAGACTGTTGCGAGTTTTGAATGACACGAAGCAACAGTACAGAAGGACCAGTTCTATTGTATGTTAGCTCTCGATTCGACTTGAGGCATCACAGTACTATGAAGGGAAAGAAACTATACCTTCCCAGGTCATGAAGCATAAGTTTGCCCAAGGCTTGGCGCATCCCTCACTTGGGCTCCACCGCCAGAACTGGAGACTGCTCCCATCACGTTCGACGCAGAGTTCATGTGCGCCACGAAGGGAGAACCAAGGGCTACCCATGTAATAAATTCGCAGGAGAAAGTAGGGGCATCTATCCCGTGCACTTTGATAGACTATCAAGGATATCTGGCGCTCATTGAATGGGCTGGTATTGTTAGCGAAGTGTCACATACAGTTATGCTTCGAGGACTGAAATCACCGCATAAAGAGGACTCTCGCATCGCTAGGCATTCTAATCTGATTCCAAGGAAGATGCGGGCCATATGACCTGGAGCTATTTACTTTAATTAGAGCAGTTAGATTGCCCGGCTAAGGTGGGAGGACTCACGACTGCTGATGCTTGAGTGCAGTCCGGGAAGGGAGAGGCAAAGAAAATATCTGTTCAGCCCAGTGCATGTTCTGGTTTTATCGTCAGAGAGGTGTCGGGAAGACCGAATCGAACCTGTACTGACCGACACAAGGCCCGTGTCGTCTAGCATGGCATCGGGACGAATTGCGGAGTTCACGCGAATGGGAGGAGGCGCTGCACATCATTAATATTTTGTATTCCCAAAGCATTTAGACTTACGAATGCCTCTGGCCTCTCGTAGTTGCATGATCTGGAGCCGAGTGCTTTCCATTGTGTTGAAGTCAAAATTTGGTGACCTTGATGGGTGTAAGTTATGGTATCTCACGAGTGGTTGATGGTATCAGGGACTAACCTTGTTAGCAGCTCTCGTAACAGGGTCAAGAAATGGTTGTAAAGAATGAACCGTTGAGGAAGTGAGAGGCCTCCTGCCTCTTGGGTCATGGCATGGTACATCTTTCGCCAACGATTCTCCTTGGTGAGAGTTCTGTCCTCATAGTGGGTGGTGATATCCCGTAGGGATCGTGATAGACACGGAAGGATGATTTCCAGATAATCGAGCACGACAGGAACGCGTGAGAAATGTACCTGGGAGTACTCGGCCAGTTCAAGAAGTAGTTGACTCGAGACTCTGATCTCCTCCATAGTTGCCACGAGATGGGGATGAGGGGCTTCAGACAAAGCATTGCGAAGCCCTACAAGATGAAACGCAACACGGTCTGCCCTTTCTGCCTCTAAACAACAGCCTTGGAGCAGATGCAGCTCAATCTGGCCACCCCGAACCATCTCCATGGCGAAAGGATGAAGAGAGTCCAAGACCTGGCCTGGTCTATTTCATCATATGATGATGGGTATCAAAGGCGAAATATCGATTTGGTGATTCCTTCTCTCGTTCAAGTGTTATCTTCGAGGAATTTTGGTACTAATTGGGAGGAGGAATTTGTCGAGGCTACCGAATGCGGTGAAAGACTCGGAGGAGATGAATGTCGGCGGGGTATTTGTTGTGGGATCCGGGTCTGAAGTTGATGGTGTCAAGGGTGAATGCTGATGAGTATCTGGGATATCCTATTTCCAGAGAGAACGATGGACTAAGTCAAGGGTCAAGAAAAGACATCCTGTTAATAATAATAGGAGAGGAGGGGACGGTCGAGATGCATGCCATCAACAACGTGTGATCCGATCTGGGCAATCTGTTCAACACCATTGAGAGGGTGCACCCGCACCAGTCTAGCCATACCCATGGCCTTCCCTGACGTGGTCGGCGCACGGTGCTTATCCTGCTCCTTGAGTGAGCCCATCAGGTCGATGCACGTAATGTCCAGAGGCTCTTTGGGAATCATCTTGTCCTCAATTAAGCTAAGGCCACATCCAGGGTCTTGACCACCTGATGATAAGATCCCGCATTTCCGAGCTCTGCGGGATATCAACTTGGGTGTCATCAACACAAGCACACCAACAGGAGGAAACCATTGTGTCTATGGATTAGGGATTGGGAATTGGATGTGTGTATGGCAACTGGTAATTTGCCCGCCCGTTTGAGTGAACTTCTCAGGCGTTGCCACGAAAGCAAGCGTCTCTCGACATGACGCCAGACCAATGCATGAGGAGGCTCGGGGGCGACGGATGGGCTAGAT
>JABCKW010000176.1:0-143251 GCA_014824385.1 Fusarium cyanostomum | reverse complement strand
AAGGTAAGGCATTTTTACCTTGGCGGTTGTGGGGGGCAAACGGTTGTGGGGTGCACGACGTTAAGCAAAATCACCAGCCGTCAAGCCAGTGGGATACTAGTGCGATCGGCACGACACCACAGAGTGAGTGTGACAGGAATGGAGGCGTACAGTCTTCCTTGACGTCAGCTAAGACGCTATGGGAATGGCCCTCAGCGGGTGATCCTTGGGGGGGTTGGAGGCTCAGGGGGGGAGGAAGATTCCTTCGGTGGTGCTGACGATCATGGTGTTCAATTGAATGAATGAGGCTGACTTGCATGTACATAGTGAACAAGTGGCTGGCTAGCTAGACCAGCCAAGAAGGAGACCATTCGGAATGGATTCTCGTCCCCCCTTCCTCCTCAGGTATGTCATGGCATTGCCCATCTCTTCTCTCTCAAAGGCATCTCATCATTGGCCTTCAGGCTTCCGCAATCCACTTTGCGCCATGCCCGATACTCGGCGAGCCGCTTTTCTGCGTAACCCGCGTAATCAAATTCGATAGCTCCGGTGCATGTCTCAGCCTGAATGAGGGCGCAGAGACCCCTACCGCGGACACGGGTCAGCCCGCTGCCATCGACCAGAGATGCCGGCAGATGCATGTCTTGCTGGGTTGGATTATTGAGATACTCACCAATAGAAACCAGGAAATCCGCGAAAGGCATCCACCTCTCTCATGAGCTCCTCCACGTCGGCCTCAGTGACGGCTGGCAGACCGATCCCGCCCTGCGGCCGACTGATTTCGGAGTGCGCCTGCAGATACTCACGGATAAACCCGCGGCGAGTGGATGTCGTCGGCAACAGATTGTAATCGCACTCGAACCCGGTCCATTCAGCGAAGTGGTTTGCGAGCTCAAACGCCCGGGGACAGTACGTAGCGTGTCTGGCACGACGCCCGGGGTCTTCAGCAAAGGCCGGCACGATGTGGAGATTGAGCTGAATCACTTACTCGTAGTCTATGAATCGAATGGAAGCAACTTCAGTCGAGGCTGTGCCGTCGGTCGGCTCTTGGATTATGATGTTGCCGCACAGTAGATCACCATGTCCGAGAACCTGAATGTCGAGCACTCAGTAGTTAGTTCACAAGCAAAAAGGCATGGTATCGTACCAAGGGACTAGGTGCGTCCATGTTGAATAACAGCTTCCCGGTCAGATATTGAAACTGTTCGCGCAGGACACCCTTGTCAGCTCTTGACTGCTTTGGCTCACTCGGGATGGCGTCGAGCCACTTCTTCGCTGTCGACCAGATACTAGGCTCGCAACTGAAGATTTTCTGCGCGTCTTGCGAATCAATGACGGGCAGGGAGGCGTGCCATCTGCCCAGCTCCCTCGCGATGCCGCGCCAAACCTTTGCCTGAGCCATATCATCCACCGAGCAGGCAATTCCAGGGACGAATTGGTAGGCATGGCCATTTGTAAAGCGGACCAGGGGAGAGGAAGAGAGCTGGTTCTCAGAGAGCATCTTGTGCACCTTCAGTTCCTCTTGCGCAGTGTTAGTCAATCTCGCCAGGAGAACGCAGGCATAATCCACGCACTGTTCCGGTCGATTGTGATTTCCGTCCCGTCACCGTACACCTTTATCAACACGGAGCTATCGATTGCCTTCGGCGCTGGGGCACCTGGTCGGAAGCTGACTTTGAATAGCTAAAGGCTCTCTTTAGCGCACTTTCAGACGCCATTGAACATTGCTTAACTTACAGCATTGGTTGTGCCTTCAGTTAGGGCCTTCACATGGAGGTCTGTGTCACACAGCTCATGTCCAGGGAACAGGAACGGGGCAAGCTCAAGGCTCGAACCTCGCGCATCTGACTTGTTGAAGACATGATTCACAACCGGGACGTCCATGTCCACTTTGTCGGTCGAATGGGGCTCGAGTTGACGAATGGAAGAGGTGATGCAATTGTAGACAGAACCGTGAACAAATTGGCTCCCTGTTATAGGACCCCTCAGATGGCCTTCATCTTGTACTCCCCGGGAAGAACCAAGTGACACAAAAGGAAATATAGTGACGTGTAGATCAATGACTAGCCGCGGAAGCTAGCTGCGATGCGGCCCTCGATGGAGCGGGCTCAGGCGGTAAGCCAACAACAGAAGGGATCTGCTATGAGGCTTTAGGTAGTTTTGCGCTGAGGTGAGACATTGAGTCTCTCCCGGCGGCACACATTCCATTTTGACTCGCCAGTGCATGCGGAGTCAAGACAAATCAGATCTCCTTGCTTGCGAGGAGCCTGCACGTCCGTACTCGAGGGATCTAAGCCAATCGTGGCCACCTATTTCATACAACATATCACCACCAGGAACGCGGCGCAATCGGCTGGAGCTCTAGCAGTCGCCTCCTCACAATCAAGGAGATTTTACAGGCCTAGACCATGAGGTGATTGGTTCGGCGGCCCAGGATGGCATGTCTGGTCTCAGCCCGCTCCGAGGTGCGCGACCGGGCCGTCCATAGTATGACAAGGCATTCACCGCAGTTTTCGGCAGGATAATGCCTGCTCACCATTGATCAAAGTAATCTCGTCACTCAATCTCGCCTTGAATACTTTTCGTGTCGGTTTATATACGTGTCCGCAGACGAGAGCTATACTGACTATCTGCTATAAAAGGCCTTTGCTCCCAGAGGCATTTCACAGCAATTCAGTACAGCTCTGTATCCTCCTGATTCTTTGACATAAAATGGACTCTCACGGACCGAAGAACAGTCTTCTGTACAAGGATTTTCACAAACATCCCGCTGCTCTCATCGAGTCAGCCTCCGGCATCTATCTCAACACCAGCGATGGCCGAAAGATCCTCGATGCCACCAGCGGAGCTGCTGTGGCATGTCTGGGTTACGACAACAAGGAAGTTCAGCAGGCGGTGATCGACCAGCTGGTGAAAGTTCCCTACTGCCATCCGGGCTTCTACAAAACCAAGTCGGCCGAAGACCTTGCCGATTTTCTTGTCCAGTCTACCGACGGTCACATGTCCAAGGCTGTCTTGTGTGGATCAGGTATGAGACTCCGATAGAATTAGGGTCTCGGAAGGAAAATGCTAATGTGGAGATGGAGGAAAATAGGCTCCGAGGCTGTAGAGGTTGCGCTCAAGTTGGCCAAGACTCATTTCGCCCACCTTGCCATTCCCCAACCAGAACGATCCCATTTCATCGCAAGAACTGGGGCATGGCATGGAGCCACTCTTGGCGCCCTAACTCTTGGAGATTTCAGGGTCCGCAAAGACCCCTTCTTGTCTCTCATTGCTCCAACATCGTCGCGGGTATCAGCATGCTGCACCTACCGCGGCTTGCGGCAAGGCGAAGATGAGGAGGCCTTTGTCCGTCGTCTAGCACAGGAACTAGACAATGAGTTTCAGAGAATTGGGCCCAACAAGGTCTGCGCGTTTGTTGCAGAGACCGTTGGCGGGAGTGTGAGCTGTCCACTGCTCGCCATCACATACCGAGATGCTAATTCCACTGCGATACACAGGCAAGCGGGTGCGCAATGCCCGTCAAGGGCTACTTTCCAGCCATGAAGGCCGTATGCGAGAAGCACGGGGCCCTACTCATCTTGGATGAAGTCATGTGCGGCATGGGTCGCACCGGTACTCTTCATGCATGGGAGCAGGAGAACGTCGTCCCAGATATCCACGTCGTCGGCAAAGGTCTTGGGGCTGGCTACGCTCCCGTCTCGGCCGTTCTTCTCAACACTTGGCTTGTTGATTCTTTCCAAAAGTCTGGCAAATCCTTCGCTCATGGTCAGACGTATATGGCACACCCTCAAGCTGCGGCTGCGGCCCTCAAGGTGCAACAGGTCATTCAGGATAAGGACCTGGTAACTCATGTTCGGGACATGGGTACATACCTAGGAGAACGGCTCAAGGAGAGGCTCCTACCCCACCCCCACGTCGGAGACATCCGCGGCAGGGGGCTATTCTGGGCGGTAGAGTTTGTGGTCGACAAGAAGACCAAGAGGCCGTTCCCTTACAACCTCGGGCTGCACAGCATGCTGCATTCCCGCGGAATGGCCAAGGGCTACGAGGTTTCTCTTTTCAATGCCAATGGCGGTTACGACGGCTACAGCGGAGACCATTTCCTACTCTGTCCACCGTTCATCGTTACGGAGGCTGATATTGATGAGATTGTGGATCGAACCGCAAGGGTTGTCGAGGACACATTTTCCGAACTTGTCAGCCCAGCCATGTGGGAAAAGCTTGCACTGCAGATGGATATTGCAAAGGAGGCTCAGGTGACGGACATTGCCATCAGGGAGCAACTGGTTTCCGTCAACTAGATAATTGTCATGCTGGCAACCATGTAGCTATATAAGAAGATCGCGAGAACTTCTAGACAGCAATACATAATCTTATTCTTATACAAGACCTTGCGCCAGTAAGCCATCAGTCAACTGTTGAATTCTGTAAACATAGAATCGAGATGATATGTGTGGGTGTGTTGTTATTACCGAAATAGTCGCTAGACGTGTGAGGTACTGTTTTGTGCTCGATTATACCTGTGACGTGGTATTTATCCCGGAGACGGTCAACATCGCTATGGCAATTCAGCGGGAGCAGAATAGTGCTCAGACGTCCAAGTGAGTCAATGATTATCTTCTGGGCTACAGCCCTTTTATTTCTTTCCAACATGTCAAACCCGGATAATGTGTTCCAAGTGCCTACCCGAGAGAATAGCTTTATAAACAAAGGGTATTCTGACTACAATGCCCCCTCCGAGCCTTTCATCTACGGCTTTTAAACAACTGTGACGAACCTGTTATCGCTTAATATCCAAGAACTTGGCTTGCTCAATCAGCCGGCCGAGGAGCGATGAGACTTCCGGAGGAACGTCCCGCTGGGCCAATGAGCGTCTACTTTGAGGATATTTGTGAAGGATAACTTGATAAGCCGTTGATGTTATGCAAGTACGGATACGCCAAGGGAACATGGGGTAAGACTCTTCGGTGCGGAGTTAATTTTGAGCTTAAAACCCGGGAACTGGCCTCAAGGATGCGAATCCTTGCCTTGTTTAGATGTGCAGTACGTTGTCCCGGAGAAAGTAAACCCGGAGAATGCAACATAAACTCGAGCAGTCCTTTTAGGCACTTTCGGTTAACTATGTCTAATGGTCTGCCATTGGGGCGGAAGTGGATTCCTTTTGTTTTTCCGTGGGATTTATCAGGTCAATCCATCGGGGGACTAGCACAGTAGCGAATTATAGAGTTTTCCTCAAGACCCCTGAAATTTCCGTAATTGCCGCATACGAGTGTTTAAAAGAGAGGGCTATGTGGGATACCGAGACGCGTGGTCAAGGGGTCGACATGGCCATATAAGACTGAGCCAAGTCCTTGTATAGTTGTTCGCTTCACAGCTGTGCAAGCTGCCGATACTCGCCAAACCTCTCGCAGCCGTCCGTTGGTCAATCCTTGAAACCTTTCCTACCTGTTACATCATCTTCTACTAGGTTCGGGTCTCAAAGAGTCCAGCATGCGTGCCGAGTTGTTTTTCGGGTCCGCCCTGTGGATCGCGTCCTGTCATGCCGCTACTCTCTTCGTGGCGGACTCGGGCGGCAATGTAACCACATTGGCTCTCGCTGGATCCAACGAGAAGCATACTCTTCGCGTAACCTCGAGGACGACTGATTGCGAGGCCAACCCTTCGTGGCTCACCCTCGACTTCAAGGAACGAGTGCTCTACTGCCTTGACCGCGGTGCCGGCTCTTCCGCATCAGGGTCTCTGAATTCCTTCACTATTGGTGCAAATGGAGCTCTTACCCGCGTTGCACGGGTGAGTGCGCCTTTGAGCGGGGTGGCTGGCGAGATCGTTACGTCCCCCTCAGGAAAACGAGGTTATGTGTCGGCTTCATAGTAAGTAAAGGGACGGTTCATATGAACAAGTTCTTGGATGGGCGTTGACGCAGTGTAGTAACAAGAGTGCGGCGGCTGTGTTCGCTCTTGGTGCAAAGGGAGCTCTCCCAGGGTCCGGGCCTTTACAGCAGTTCTTCCCGACTATCAGCAAGCCTGGGCCGGTTCCGTCTCGCCAAGACAACAGCTATCTCCATCACGTCATCATTGATCCCAAGAGCCAATATGTGGTCATCCCCGACCTCGGCGGCGACCGTTGCCGTGTATACACCTACGACAAGAACAACATTGCGCCCATTACTGAAGTGGACGGCCTGACCGCTGAGCCTGGTAGCGGCCCACGCCACGGGTTTTTCCGAATCATGGCTAATGGCGATACCTTCTTCTTCTTCAACGGCGAACTTGATCAGAAGGTGTACTCTTACCGTGTAAAGTACACAGCGACCGGCCTCAAATTCACCAAAGTATTCGAAATCCCCGCAGTTGATGGCAAGCTCCCGGCAACCAAGGCTCCTACAAGCGAGATTGCCATGAGTGTAAGTACCGCCGCGGTGTCGGCCTAGAATTTGACCGAGATCTCTCCAGCTGCTAACCTCCCTTGTAGCCCGACCAGCGGTTCCTCGTGGTGTCGAACCGTGAGAAATCCTTCAAGGACTCCCCCATCGTTGGTTCTGGCCCCTCCGACACCTTGTCGACTTTTGCTATTAAGGAAGACGGCACTCTGAAGCTTGTGCAATTGGCCCCATCTGGTGGTTGGCTACCCCGTCAATTCGCATTCAACAAGGCTGGAGATAAGGTTGCTGTGGGTCACCAGAGAAACCAAACTGTGGTTATCTGGAAACGAGACGTCCAATCGGGCAAGATAATTCTAGAAGAGGAGGGCGGCAAGATTGGTCAAGTGCAGCTCACCGGTGCTGTGGTGGCTACGATCTGGGACGAATAGATGAACGATTGAGGTGGATCATGGCGGCTTAACTTTAGCAAGAGTGTTAACAGGAATGCCTTCACCTACATTACTGCGTTCTGCACCTTTTCATTCTTTCCATATGCTATAAGGTGTTCTCGGAGCTGAACCAACTCCCTGGCTCGTGTATTAGTTACTTCGTTAGACCTATATAACCCAACTATAATCCGTACACGCATAAGTGGATGGGACTTTCAACCTTGACTTACTGAACAAACTGCTGTTTCTAGGTACGCTTGCTAGCAAGTCCCTAGGTTACACTAAGCGGACCGGAGACAATATCACCGGAGTCATCACTGTACACAGCATGGCTATACGTCATTGTTTCCATTAATGAGCGACTCGTGAACTAAATGAAAACATTTCTAAGACAACACATGTCGCGTGGGAATTCTTGAATTTCACACACCCCTGCTTTCGTCTATTAAGAAAAGATCCTCTCTAGCTGCTGTAGCTATTTGGCGACAAAATAAGCTCTCCCTCGCTCTCGTACCAGAAGATGACACTGGCCTTGTTGATCCAGGCAACATTGGAGTGACTTAATGGGACACATTGATGCTGAAAAAGTGAACGTTGGTTGGTCCCTCGCCCTGATTGTAATTCCCAACCTTGAAGTAACTGTCGGGTTCATTGAGATCGAAGGTGTCTAGTTCTCGGAAACCCGCGCCGTTGATACTAACGGACAGCTTTTTTTTCTCGTATCGAATTTCGTAGCGGAACTTCTGCCCCTTGGGGACTTTGGCGATCACACCTGTCCTGTCCTGGCTGCATGTGCGACATTTCTGGACGCCCACCGTAAACTCGCCCTTGGCGTTGTAGTAGATCTCCATGACCGGCTTGGTTGAAATCGAGTCGTCAATGTGGATCTGGCCCACGACAACCTCGTCGTCGTTCTGGCTGACCTCAAGTTCAGCCGAAAGGCGATTGCGGGAGGCAGAGGGACTCCATTTGGAGGGGTTGGTCTCTCGCAACTCGGTACGGCAGTGCTTGCTATGCTCAGTCCTGACACACTTGTCAAAGGACGGAACTTTCATGGCAAGAGCACCGTCTTTTCTGTTGGTGAAGAAGTAGTCGAAATTCTGAAACCCCTTATCGCAACCTTGAAGGTCTGCGCTAGAAATAGTCTTGGGTTTCCCGGGGCTTCCGATGGGGAGTTGAAGCTTCCAATGAGAGAGGTCAAAGTTTCCACCGGGGGCGCATTTGGGATTAAGCGCAGCAACCTGCGGGATGCTGATGAGATTGACCCCCGAGGCCAGCAGTCCAGCGGTCAGGATTTGAAAGAAGAGGTTGGGCGCCATTGTTGAGACCGGAGTATATGCAAGAAGATGGGTTGAAGATGTGCTTAGAAAGACTCGAGTCTGGGATTCAACGTCCCTTTTATGTCCAAGTCAGGTTGTAGCTGAGTCGGAGGTGCCGGGCATGGAGTGGGTAAGTGTTGCTTTCATGCTGACATGCTGACATGCTGCAAGACTCACCGTAGTAATCTGTATTACAGTCATGCTTAATCTCTACAGGCTACGAATCATCACCATCATGTGCACGTTTTCGTTTGGCTTGTTGTAGTGAAACTGGAGCGGATGCAACCTCGCGCGTTAAGGAGTCGGCTTAATGGGCAAGCAAATAGGTCGATCCGTTTGCCAGGAAAAGAAGCTGCTGGCAGTCGGGTGTCCCAGGATGGGTAGTGCTTACTGGCGGCTACCTAATAGAGCTATGGTGATCAACATGCCCACTTGGCACGCGGCTTTGAATAAACCTCCGTCGCCGTTTAGTCACCAGTTGGTACGGAAGATAATTGGTGGTTTTCCAAGCCGCACCCGAGGCTGCGTACGACATCATACATGCCATCGTCGGTATTCAGGGTTAACCTTGCGCGTCAGATCACAAGTCAGCGGAAGGGTCCTATATATAGTTGTTAGTTGACTCTAGGATAGGTGGAATATTTCTGCGCCGCTGAGCTAGAAGATCAGATGTCTACTAGGTCGTTATAGGGAAATAGTGATACCCTCAAGCACTAGAACAGACAACATACGAAGTCAATTGGGCCCCGTCCAAGTTCTTAATGTCTCATGATCTGCCAAACTTTGCAACTCGCTTGGATTGGGACTATGTTGCTCACCTAAGCACTGTGCCCAAAAAGGGATCTGAGTATCCTAGGCACTTCTGCTGCGAGCAAGTCCTCGAATATCATCAACGGGTAATAGATGAGCAAATATGAAAATGTACCTGTTGTCACCGATGAAACTGGCGCGCAGACGGGGGGTGTGGATTCGGCAGGCACGCATTGATCACTGACAACATTCAAGGTGTGGCTGTTCGCTTGAATGGATCACGGTCTCTCTGTGTATCCCTCAGCAGTTCGCCCACACGGCCGGCCAGCGAATGTACAAACTTAACTGAACCGACAACTGTGAAGTGGTGGGAGAGTCTCAGGTATTGCACAATACAGGCGTCTCAATCAGCTAATACCATACAACACATTAAATGGAAACCACCAAGTACCATTACAATCATAATATGCCGACATGATATGCAGTTTAAAGAAATTCTCGAAATCTTACCCCATCAGAGTCTCGTAACCCTTCTCCATCATTGCATCCATCCAGTATACATCCGCTTGTTTCTCGTCCATCCAAGACCAGGTCTCTTTAACAAGCATTAACATGCGGCGTATGGGCTTGGCCGCCAAAATGTTCTCAAATGCCGAAAGACGAGAAATTATAAATCGCCTTGCTTGCAAAACGTCCAGGTTAGCCAACGGCGTCTTGAACCGTGGGCTAGCCGCGATACTTGCCACAGTAGATAGTTGCAGATCTGCCACCGAGCAATACGACCGGTTCAGTGATAATTCACTGCAGATACTAACCAGCAGCAGTGGCTGTATAGACCGGCTCCGTGATGACACAGGTATATCCTGTACCAGATCGAGGACGTGGAGGGCCAGGCAAGTCAACCATGTGTCTTCCAAAGATGGAGCATCGATACGCGGATTGGTAAAACCAGGGAAACCCAGTGTAAGCGGCTGGCTATTCGAATGCCATGATGTTATGCAAGGTGCAAGAAGATCTGGGAAATTTCGGTAGAGCTGAAGCAAGCCGGTACATCTATAGGCTTCAGCAACCCTTACCAGATGGTTCGCTGGAGTCATGTCGTCGCCTGAATCAACAACTAGACTCTCATTCGGTATATCGATCGAGCTGAGCTCCAAGTGCAGCCTCTCTGCAGCACGGATGGCATTCTGGGCCTGCTCAATGTCGTCCCTCGACGCAAACCGACGAGATCGAATCCGCTTTCGCTCTTTCCTAACCAGACTTCCCACTCTAGCAACCAGCTCTTGCACCTCGACCCCGATGCCTGTTTGTGGGTGAGGCATACGGGGCTCTCGCAAGTCGAGACTGGTTGACTGGGCCGGCTGTGGCTGAGAATGCCTGATACTCGGGTGGATCAAGTCCTCATCGGCGACAAATGCAAGTAGCATCTTCCAATACACAAGAGAGTTGTAAAAGAAGAACTTCTTTTGCTTATCCGCCAAAGGGAGGTTGTCTTTAAAAGTCCCAGCAGAGAGAACCTTTTTGGCGAGCACTTCGAACTCTGATAGACCTAGGCTACTGGGATCGTGCCATGAAAGACTCATCCCAAGCATGACTAGTGCCAACAACGACGAAGTCTCTAATGGGGCCATCGTGGCTTCATTGGACAAGCAAATCACAGCTTGATCGCGTAGTTGACGGCCGACGGAGGAGAGATTCGGCGACACCTCAGATAAGCATGCAGCGGCCATGCTTTGAGTGATATAGTAGAGAGATTGGGAGCTAGACCACATGTTGGAAATTGTCTTTCTGTACGGGTTCATTTGGCTGTCGTAGCAGGACATCATCCCGCATACTTCCTTGAAGTAGTACTCGACAAGAATTGACGTATGGTCCTGGAGGGCATGCGATAATGGCATTTCGCCAAGAGGCCAGGAAGGTTGGCTTGAAGATTCTAGGTGACCTAGAGCGCGCGGATCAGACTGTGTTGCCCTCAAAAGGGTATTTGGCCAGAGTTCGTCCTCGTTGGGCTCCTGGGAGGCAGCGCCAGGGGTTTGTCCTAGCATCTGGTCTGGATACAGCTGTATTAACTCTTCAGAGAATTCCATAAAGGGTAAGGGCGAGTCCAGATTGTCGTCATCTTGAAGATTGGTGCATTCGGGATTGACATGGGTAAGTTGCTCTAAATATTCCGAGTTGTAGAAATCGGTGAGAAACTGGGCTGGCGGCTGTGGCTGGTTGGAAGTATATCCAGGACTCTCGTGGGACTTTGCTGAATCATTACTGCCGGGAGTGGCTGCCTTGTCTCTGGGAGATTTCGATCCTTTAGTCCATCGTAGAGGCTTTTGATAGCCGGGACACGGGATCCCCAGTCTCACACAGCGAGTGCAGCTTGGCTTGGCTTCATCGCATTTGAGCTAGACACACGATTGATTAGCTACCTGCAGAAGTGAGCAGACCCAATGCTTCATACTCTTTTGGATTTGCACACTGCACACCCGTTGCGCGATCTAGTGATGTTCTTGCGCGCCGATTGGAGCACCGAGGATGACATGATATTGACCGGCTTGCACGGTTGATGAGTGGGGATGGCGACGTGGAGAGCAGGACTGAAGGAGGCAACTAACCTCACGTGACGGCGTTAGCCCAGAATCTGTTTTGTTGTCACTCTTGGTGAGTGAATGTATCGGTACTCCTTGGTCCATGCCTCTGGTGCTATAGCTCTCGTCCATCATGCTCTGCAGATCCATTGAGCTATAATCATTTGTCGAGAGACAGTCGGTACATGTTTTTCTACGTCAGATAATGAGAAGCTCATGCAAAATGCCAGAATTAGTGGCTAATAACACCTCCATACCAAACCGGGCGTGTGATATAATGTTGTGTGTGAAGCAAATCATTTCAGAGACAATCCCAGAAACATCCGAGAGCCCTCTACTCTGCTAGTCTGGTCAACCGTTATGGCAGATTCGATATCGATTGAGAGCTTTACAGACTTCAAAGCCTTCCTTGCAATCCTGATCTCGTGTTCCTGTACTTCATTCCGAGATAAGGATGCGCCCGGACGAGCGGCTTGATGATCCACCAAACTATCCCAAGACTGGTAGCCAAAAGCGAAGGCTGTCAATGCCGAAAAGGTAAATCTACTGAGCACCACCACTGCACATGATCATGTCGTGGCTTGGTGCAGATCCTGGTATTATTCAATCATTTCAACCAAGCAGAGAAAGGTCAACCGTTCTTCAGCTGCCTGCGCTGTCTACATCAGAGTTTCTTATTATCACTCCACCTGCACCGGGCAGACTCAATTACTATGGCGGTGATTTCAACAAACCCTACGTTCAAGGTTGCCCTGGTACAGATGAAACCGAAGGTATGTAAGCGGCTTATTTTCTAATATA
This sequence comes from Fusarium cyanostomum, assembly GCA_014824385.1. Lineage (NCBI taxonomy): Eukaryota > Fungi > Ascomycota > Sordariomycetes > Hypocreales > Nectriaceae > Fusarium > Fusarium cyanostomum. Next base: position 131,010 of record JABCKW010000176.1, on the reverse strand, counting down.
AAAACTTGAGCGCATGTATTCATGACGCCGTGCTAATATCCTTGATAGCCCCTTGACCCGGAACACAACTTTACGCATGCTGCTGAGCAAATCCGCCTTGCGGCAGCTCAGGGCTCATCGCTCGCCGTCCTGCCAGAGTACCACTTAACGGGTTGGGCGCCGGAAGAGCCATCTTTTGCCCTGACTCCTGGAGATGCCCTCAAATACCGGCAGAGATACCGAGCCTTGGCTGCGGAGCTCCATATCAACATATGCGCAGGCACAATCGTTTCTCAGGCGCCAGAGCACGGCACTCCATCAACGTCCGGGGCGCACTCTAATGAGCCAACGCCTACCCTCCTAAACACCTCGGACTTCATCGACCATAACGGTAACCTGCTCGGCACTTATACCAAGACGAACCTCTGGATCCCCGAACGGCACACCTTGACCTCATTTGTTGATTATGCTCGGCAAGTGGCCAACGACGGCGACACAGCATTAAATCCTCACCAAGTAATCAATACTCCTCTAGGACCTGTCGGCATCCTTGTGTGCTGGGACCTTGCCTTCCCCGAGGCGTTCAGGCAACTTGTTCTAGCGGGTGCCAAGGTCATCATCATCCCTTCATACTGGACATCGTTGGACATGAGCGCCGACGGGCTCGCATACAACGCCGATTGTGAAAAGATGTTCATACAGTCCGCGCTTGTGACTCGCGCTTTTGAGAGTACCGCGGCAGTCATCTACTGCAATGTCGGTGGGCCAGCGCAAGAGGGCTTCTTTGGTTGCAGTCAGGTTGCTTTGCCTATTATAGGGAGTGTACCTGGGAGCTTCACTGATAGTGAGGAAGGCATGCGTGTCTTGGAGGTAGACATGCGGACCGTTGACATTGCGGAGCGAAACTACCAGATCAGAAAGGACTTGGCCAGAGAGGACTGGCACTATGGGTATTTGAAGTCCAAGTCTGAGCCAACTGGATAGGAAAAGAGGGCTGAAGCGGCCATGATACAGGAAAACGACAGTTTTATATTTACTACGATTGATCTCCTTTGCCCACGATACTATTCTTCTTGAGCGTCGATACAATGATGTGAAGTCCTACGAGTTGACCCTTCGATAAACTAGCCTTAGTAGTCTAATCGGTACCTCTGGAAAAGTCCGATTTCTTGATTTGACGCAAATATGCCTCCAAGTATGTACTGTCATTGGCGTCAGCCCTCCTGTTTGAAGTGTGGCTTCGAGGTCGCTCCTGTCTGAGTTTTCTGTGGGATCGAATCGACTATGGGTAGATCTTCTCCCAGGATACATTCCAGCTGCGGCCCGTTATATGACTTCCTCTTCAGAAACCATAATGCCGTCACAAAAACAAGAAAGATCCCCACCACTGCTGTCACATAGTCTAAAGACGTATTAGATACTTGAATGTACGGCAATGACGGGGACTACAAACTCATGGTCGACACATTGACCGGAATTGCTGGAGGGAAACAGAAGAACTAAGCAAGTGAGGATTTGTCAGTGTCGTCCTCGAGGCCAGACCAGTGGTCTTGATTGGGGGATGCTGAAGGACTCACTATCGAGGTAACCAGCACAAAGAGAACGGATATGTAGTTCACTGCGTATCCCAGACCACGCCCGAGGGAAAATTCTGGGGGATCTGCCAAAACAAGGCTTCGTCCTCGTACGAGAAGAATGACAACCGGCGCAGCGTATGAGAGGTTGAGAAAAAGGGTCGCGCTCGCAATATAGGCGTTGAAAGCTACCTCCGGACCTTGGGCGATATCAGAGGAGAGAATGTAAGGGTTTAGGCTGGGAAGAGTTACCGAGATATAGTAGACCAAATAGGAGGTTAAAGATAGCTTGTACCAGAATAGCTCGGACTGGAACGTTGAGTTTAGGATGGAGGTGTGAAAGACTAGGATTGTGTCAGAGAACTTGGCATGAAATGCAAAGATGAACCTACAATCGAGAGAAGGGCGTCCCGTCGTCTCGTGCCATTGCCCATAGAAGACGACTACCAGATGTAACACAGCCGTTAGCGCCATTGACAAAGCACAATGCCACAGCGACGCTCAGTATGGTTGCAGCCACAGTGCTGCCAGTTGCTTGGTATATCATCTCGGTAAGAGGACTCTGTGTGGGCGACGAGAGGAGAAGCTCGATATCGACGAAGCAGAAGAGCATAACTAGGATGAAAACAATCCCACTACTCCCATGTCAGCAGATGCTTTGAAATGGCAAAGGCAGACCGACGTTACGCCTCCAACGAGGACAGCAGCAATCATAGCTTGAGGCGCATCTCTAGTAGGCCGGGGCATCTCTTCGGTCATGTGTGCCACGGCATCAAAACTGCAGCGGCGTTAGTAGTCTCAAGATCCAAGCTTGGCGGTAGGCACTCACCCGATAAAACTAAGAGCTGACTGGAGAAGCCCAAGCATCCAAGCAGTTCCGTCACTCCATCCGGTCGTGTTGGAGAAGTTTGTGAAGACAAACTCTGCGTCAGTCTTTGGAGAAGTGGATAGAAGCACGATACTAATTACAACAACGCTAAGCAAAGACCAGTACACTACTCAAGATCAGTAGGTTGCAATAATTCAACAAAGGAGACTTACAGGCACCCTCATTCCAGCGGTTCAAGATGGGATAAGCGAAAATGTTCAGGAACACGCCAATGATGGACACTGCGACAAACATCAAGTAGGTGCCCCATTTTGTGATCTCGTAGGTGCCCCCAGAGCCAGCTACTGCTGCTCCAGCGAGGAATCGAGCAGTACTACAGTGAGTGGACTGACTTGCACGGAACGGAAGCCATACCTCCAAAATAAGCCGCAGTTGTGTTTAGGGTCAACCAGCCACCAATATTTGTCCACCCGATAAGAAAGCTCTGTAATCCGTCAGTAAATCATGTATCAACCGATGGGCTTGTATCTTCTGACCATTAGACCTTTCCATCTCTTAGTAGAAAGGGCAAAAGCGTAATGATATTGCCCTCCAGCAGTGGGCCATAGGGAAGCCAGCTCTCCTACGCTTGCACTTAGGCAGATATTGCAGACGACACAGAAAAGAAATCCGTAAACAAAGCTGACGGAACCTCCCGATGGCATCACGAGGCCAATGGATCCAGCAAGAGAAATCCAAGTACTTGAAGTGTTAGCATGGTGTCCTTACTGAGACCTCTACCTCAGCCATTCCACCCCGTGGCAGTGACATGATAGCGAATTGATTGATTGAAATAACCCCTCAGCCCAGCGGTATGCTTACTTGAGAATCGCAAAGGCCATTCCGATCATCGTGATCTTGGAGAACCGCTTTTGAAGCTGGCCCTCCTGCGGAGGAGTGTTGCCAGCCATGATGCTTCGAGTGTAAAAGATTCAATAAGCTCAAGCTCGATGATGATTGAAGGAATTAATGTCTGACCCTCTCCAAGTTATATCGCGACGGAAAGGCCCCTTATCGTGGAATGCGAGGCTGATGTTGCTTGCGAGACCTTGAGACCTGGCCAATCGTTGACGATCCAATTTCGCCTCCGCAACACCGACGCAACTTCCGACGCGGGGAAATCAGTGCAATGACGAGGAGCTAATCCCAGAATAGCAAGTTTTAGCAAAGCAAAAGACTTAGCGCGTTTATTCGTTGTGGAGAAAACTCTCACTCCACCCAGATAAGAGACACTTGAACTCACACTCGCGTGACTCTCTGCTCCGTGATAGCAGTAGATAAAGTTAAATTGGTCATTCTAATCTCGATCTCTGATACCGCTGTTAGAGGGAATCAGACGGAAGGTGTGCGGATATTCGCCCACCATTGTACTGCCTAATCCCCTTGTGCCTAGGGTACGGATACCTAGTTGCGTTTTGCTTGGCCCCTAGATATGCATATTTGCTAACATCTGAGTCTTCTAATCGAAGTTGAGTAACGGTCGATCCGGTTCCTTTAGGCCGGCCATAGCCAAACATGGCAATAACCGAGTCCCAGACCAATATGCCAATGACCGAGGCTCCGTCTCACAACACTTTGTCCTGAACAGCCGATTGAAACTAGAATGTGTCCTTAACGAGTTTATTCACAGCAAGCTCACGTTCAATGCCATTTCTCAATGGAGGCACAACTTCCTTCACTATCGATCCGTCAAGAATCAAGCCCGGCAGATCTAACAGCCTTCGTTGCTTGCTTTCACGCCTACACACAATGGCTCGACGAAGACATTTCCTTCCAGAACTACGCTGCAGAGTTAGATAGGCTTCCGGGAGAATACTCTCCCCCTTTCGGCGCTCTTCTTCTTGCTGTGGACGACGCAGAAAACCAAGTGCTCGGATGCATCGCCATGCGACCACTGACAGTACAACCCGACTACCACAAATATCACCCTATTGGGCTCCAATACTGTGAGATCAAGCGGCTCTTCGTATATCCAGAAGCTCGGGGACGTCAAGTTGGAAGGAGGCTTCTCCAGGAGGTAGTAAAGCTGTCAGAGGCTGAGGGATATAATGTGGCACTTCTGGATACGCTATTGAGGATGGAGTCAGCTATAAAGCTGTATAAGTCTGAAGGGTTTGTAGAAGCTGAGCCGTACTATTATAATCCTCTTCAAGGTGTACAATGCTTTGCAAAAAGGATTACGGATACTGCGCCGGGAGACGTGCAAAGGTCAGCCTGAACAGGCAACGTTGGTGAAGAGGATAGTTTGGCTTCTTGGGGATACAGGTGCTAGGCGAGAAGTAAAAACATACTGCCACATTGGCAATGGGTTGATGTTGTGGTGGCTTCATAACTAGAGATAGGGACTCGGCTCACGTCCGGTATGTAGCAAACTGATATGATGGCTGGGCAACATTGGCCGAACTTGCTTTAGAGATTACTCTATTGTTTCTAAATAGCTTCCTGGTTGCTCAGAGACGTTTTGTACAGTTTTGAGAGATACATACTATGCCTCGATCTTGCACGCAGCTTCACGACTTGTAATGAGTCTTCCCAACGAGAACAATGAAAGTCTATTTTCCGCTCCAAGATAAGGTCATTCAAAACTTGGCTGTACTTCTTGGGAATTGCTTAAAAGTGTTGCGTCTCCTGCCGACCGTCCAGGGGTCTTGGCAACTCACCGCCTTAACTGACGCTCAAATATAAGGTTGAGCCAGCAAGGGACTGGGTTCATTTCCTAGGAAGAGTTGACGATCCCCCGCATCCTTCGGCACAAAACGTCCAAGTTGCCAACAGAAAAGATTTAGGCTAAATCGGATATGCTTTAGGCAGTTGTTGGTTTGCTCCTGAGGGCTCGGAAAAGTCTTTTAGAAGAGCCTAGAATAATAAAGTTCCGTGTATTTCCGGTGAGCCATTACCCGAACTTTCGAACATCTGCATGACCTTGATAGCATATATATATGATGAGAACATATTTCGCTGCGGGCAACTGGTTCACTCTTAGCCTTCCAAGTCTTGACAAGGCAGCATCCTAACCACCATGAAGACCTATCTCTTGTTGTGGCCCTTTCTGGGTTTCGTGACGCTCTGCTTCGGCGCAAACTCAACGTTCAACAACCCCATCATCAGCGGCTTTAACCCAGATCCCAGTTGCATTTTCGTGCCAGAGTTCAATGATACCTTTTTTTGCGTCACGTCAAGCTTCCTTGCTTTCCCTGGCCTCCCCATCCACGCGAGCCGCGATCTAGTAGAGTGGAAGCATGTTTCCAACGCCTTCAGTCGGCCAGACCAGCTGCCTGGCATGGCATTCCTCCCCAAAGCCACCAGCGGCATATATGCACCGACTCTTAGGTTCCACGAAGGCACTTTCTATCTAATGTCGACCCTCGTCAATCAGCAACTGCCTCGCGTCAACGACTCTCGGTGGGATAATTTCATCATGACCACTACAAACCCGTATAGCTCCGATGCGTGGTCTGATCCCGTTCATTTCAGCTTTCCCGGCTTTGATCCCTCGCCTTTCTGGGACGATGATGGGTCTACATGGGTTTCAGGCGCACATACGGCAGCCTACTATCCAGGCGTGATGCACGCACCGCTGAATTTCGAGACAGGAGAGGTTGGCGATATCATAATGCCATGGAATGGAACCGGAGGAGCCTCCCCTGAGGCACCGCATATCTGGAAACGGGATGGGTGGTATTATCTGTTACTTGCAGAAGGGGGCACGAGGGAGAACCACATGGTAACAATGGCACGGTCACGCAGCCTGCAAGGCCCCTATGAACCGGCGGCTCAAAACCCTCTTCTCACAGCAGCCAATGACACAAACTCATACTTCCAGGCTGTCGGACACGTCGATCTTTTCCAGGATGCCGATGGCCAGTGGTGGGCTTCCGCCTTGGCTGTTCGAGCTGGAGGTTCGTATGGCGAAGACCCAGGCCCATACTTTGGCAACCTCCCGATGGGAAGAGAGACAGTGCTCACTCCCGTGACCTGGCAAAAGGGTGAATTTCCCGTCTTCACACCTGTTTCTGGCACCATGTCCGGTTGGAAGCTACCTGCCAAGTCACATGTGAGTGACGGAGAAGGCCAGCTAAACCATGCTGATGATTTGGTCGCTTTCCCTCCTGGGAGTAGCCTACCTATCCATTTTGTACACTTACGGTTGCCAAAGAGTCGAAGCTACCGTGTCTCGCCGCCGAAGCACCCAGACAGCCTGGCGTTGAAGTCTTCTGTGCTTAACCTTACCGCCTACGACGCTGACTTCTCCCTGGGTAGAGGTCAGACGTTTATTGGCCGACGAATGGCACACTCGATGTTCAAGTACAGCGTAGACGTTGACTGGGCGCAGTCATTGAAAAAGGAGGAAATGGAGGTTGGTGTCTCGATATTTCAAGATCAAGCTCAGCATTTTGATCTAGGCATCGTGATGCTCAAGCAGGAAGGGAAAGAGGCGGTGCAGCCACATCTTCGTTTCCGTGGACACTCAGAGACTCCATACCGTGGCAGGACAAGTATTCCAGAGAATTCAGTGGAGATGCCGAACGAGTGGGTGGGAAGAAATCTGCGACTGGAAATCGAGGCAGTCAACAGCACACACTTCGAATTCAGGGCAGGACTTGCTGACTCAACAAGCCGGCAGTTGGAAATGAGGGTATTTGGGCATTGCCGAGGGACTGACGTGGTGCCATATTATTCTGGTGAGTGAAAACATGTCTCTAGTCCTGGGTCAACTGCCATCTCAAGGGCTGTCGGCATCCAAAGCTAATGCCGGTTAGGTGTGATAATTGGAGCTTATGCAACAACAAACGGGAAGCACGGGGAGCAAGCATTTGAAGCATACATCTCCAACTGGACGTACACAGGGATTCGTCAATTCAGGAGCCAAGACGATGTGGATAAAGCTGATGCGGGAGAGTAGAGATGGTCTGGTCACGAAGAACAATGGCAGCGCCAGATTTACATCAAAGTCTGACATTTACAGCGTGAGCTAATAAGTTACATGGCGCGAGTCAATGCATTTATACCCTAATTGTTTCGGCTGGGCGAGAGGACTTCCAAACAAGTCGAGATCTGTCTCTTCAGATCTCAGGCCTTCTTGATGGTCCCTCGCCTATGCCATTTCAGATGCTTCCGAGTAACGAGGCTACCTTTCGCGAGGCTGAGAAGACCGAGCAAAGATGACTCATAGGATGCAATGAGTCATCGGAGACATTAGGCTAATGTTATCATCTGAAAGGCGACAGGCACACCCTGCAACATAACCTTGAGCTCGCCCATCACCATGTGCATGCATGATCAGGAGCAAAGCGTGGCGACAGAGCCCTCGCGCCCATATCAAGATCCGTTTCCATGGCATATCGGCGTCTTCGATGCTCACAACCATGTCGCCGAGCGAATGCTTTCGGTGGCTGACTTGCCGACTATGAAAGCACGTTCGATAGCTATCATGGCAACCAGGACCCAGGACCAGCCACTCGTCGCAGCTATCGCGGCTTCGCATGGAGTCAAGAGCCCAGGCTGCTTCTCACGAGACGAGACTACTGTAGTTGCGGGCTACGGAAGGCACCCTTGGTTCTCCCACGAGATTTTCGTCGATTCAGAACTTGACCCGACATATATACACTCTGAAGACGTTGAGAAAGCAAAGGCGAGGCATTACAAGGCAGTTCTCTCGCCTCCCCCTGAAGACCCGGCTTTCTGGAACGACCTGCCAACGCCGATACCACTCTCATCTTTTATTGCTGAAACAAAGGCGCGGTTGCTGGCCGATCCGCATGCCATGGTTGGCGAAATTGGCCTCGATAAAGCATTTCGGTTACCGATGCAATGGCAAGCCGCATCAAAGACTGGGCGGGATCCAGCACGGACAGCTGGCGGGCGGGAAAGAAGGCCGTTAAGCCCGTTCCACATTCAGATGTCTCACCAAAAGGCTGTTTTAATAGCACATCTGAATCTTGCAGGCGAGCTCGGGAGAGCCGTGAGCGTGCACGGTGTTCAGGCTCATGGCATTCTGTACGATCTCTTGACGGCGTGTTGGAAGGGTCACGAACTCAAAAGTCGGCGTTCCAAGCAAAAGCAAGCAAAGGATACCAACGAGGAAACCGACGTCGAAGCCAAAAAGTCCAAGCCATATCCCCCTCGCATTTGTCTCCATTCCTTCAGCGGCAAATCAGACGCGGTAAAGCAGTACTTGAAACCATCGATACCGGCCAACATCTTCTTCTCTTTTTCCAAGACTAACAACCTCGGCTCGGCGACAGCCAGATCCAAGACGGAGGATGCTGTACGGGCAACGCCTGATAACCGAGTTCTTGTTGAGAGTGACCTACACACGGCAGGGGACAGGATGGACGGGGAACTTGAGGACATGTATCGCGCTATTTGCGACATGAAGGGATGGGGCCTAGAGGAGGGCGTCGGTAGAATAGCCTCAAACTACCAGGAGTTTGTGTTTAGTTCCGATTCATAAGTGTGCAGACTAGCGGGACACCTGAGTAGCAGACTAGCAGTGAAAGATCGGGTGGCCTCCCTCCTGCTACTACACTGTAACACGCAATGTCTCTTCACGGAAGAAAACTCCGCATTGGTAAAGTCAGATGCATACCAAGTTTAATTGTCTTGGTGTATTCTATCCATGTAGCCGTCCTTCTAGTTCGACATTACTGCGATCTCATGGTCGCACGTATCCACCTCAATGAGAACATCACTGCCCGTCATATAGGTAGAAGCATCGCTCGCAAGGTAGAGGTAGAGACCTATGATCTCCTTCAAATGACCCTGCCTGCCGAGACGTGACTGGGGATGAACAAACGAGATAGTGAAACAGGTTTGTAGCAGAAGGGGCCGAGGTCTGATAAAGAGGAGTCCTTGTGTGTTACGCTCCGGCCCGTCATCACAACGTGATAAAAGGGCAAATTACCTGGAGTTATAATCTAATAGATACGTCTCGGGAATATAGAATAGCTTTATAGGACTTGGAAAGATACTTATCTCACCAGCTATTAATATACCTTACTTATGGCAACAAGCCTCACCCGCATTACTTATCTATTAAGAATAAATAACTTCTTGCTACACTTGGAATCTTACGTCCTACAATCCTGCCAATAATAAACTTAGTACGACTAAGTTTATCTACTTGGGTAACACAACACAGTGGACCCGCCTCGAAGGCCCGCTTCAAACCACAGCAAGCTTCAAGCTCAGTCAAGAACACGCTGCAACCATTGGCTAATTCCCTCTCGTTATCCTTTTCCTTTCAATGAGAGACTCTTTGCGAGAGAAGCACGCTATAAGGACATGGACAGTGTCAGCCTTCGAAGTATGATGTCGGTTCTACTCTTATCCTCTTCCTCGGTTTCACGCTTTCTAGCCGCAACATTGTAGAAGCGGTCTAATCATGGGTATAATCCATTGGATATGTTTACAGCTACCCTAGGTTTTATGGAGTGAGACAAACTCAAGGTATCATTCAGGCTGATAGCTACCTTCCCTTAGCCATATCCATACATAACCCTTTCACGGCTAGAGGGAAGTAAATAATGACACGTTTTCATCCTAGTCTAGAGACCTAATTTCAATAAGTGTCCAGATAGTTTGCGTCCAACAGTTGAACCGTAAGTTACGTGTTAGTCATTAACAGGGTGACCTCATCGGATTCAAAATACCATAAACTGCCCTGACGGTTTGCCTGGACCACAAAGAACCAGAACTCATTTCATCAGATTGGTATAGATTGAAAGAAATCATTCAAGACGTCAGATAGATGACGTTGTGACATCATGATGCATTCATTCAGTTGACTTGATGCGGGGAAATCTCAAAAGTCGGCAATACAAAACTCCAGAAGAAAAGCCCTTGAGATTACCTCCATATAGTTCTTAGCAGACTCTTCCATTGCAGCTATGCTCTACACCACTATATGGCGGCCCCTTGCTTTGATCTCAGCGGCCCAACTTGCCTCCGCTGGAGACGAGGCCCAGCACATTTTGAACCCAGGGAGTGATGATCTGAGCCAGGTTCGCGAGAAGTGAGTGCTCTCATGAACCAAAGTTCAGGTCGGTAGCTAATTGAGAAAAGGCTCGTCGACGCTGAGATTATCCCCACCGTCATTGATGATTTCACGCCAGTTCTTGGATGTAGCGTATCGTGGAAGCATGATACTGCATCTCTTGGAAATACTCTCAAGCCCGGGCACCTTCAATCTTGTCCATCAATTCATCTTGAGAAAGCCGCATCCGAGTTGCATTCTGACATTGAGGCCCGTCACGCCACTTTTGTTATCACCCTGACGGATCCCGACGCACCATCACGAGATAATCCCAAGTGGTCCGAGTTCTGCCATTGGATCGCCACAGGCGTGTCGGTATCATCCCCATCTGAAGCTTCTGGTCATCTCGAGGACGTTATCGAGTACAAGCCTCCAGGCCCGCCACCCAAGACCGGAAAGCATCGCTATGTTTTCCTGGCGTTCGTGCCGGCCAATGGCACTACGGAGAAACTTCATCTGTCCAAACCTGAGGAACGAAAGCACTGGGGTTCAGATCATCAAGGGTATGGCGTACGTGAGTGGGCATACGAGAACGGGCTTGTTCCTGTTGGTGAGTGGCCTGACTTCCGACATGGATATCACGAACTGACGAGGAATAGCTGCCAATTTTATATATGCTCAGAACCATGAACAGTAGCCAAGGTACTTTACAGTGTCACGGTTTGGATTGAGAATGCTACTCTAGGGTTGAAGGGTCTATCTGTGTAAACAAGTATTCTCAATGTCTAATTGCAATATTAGCTGAGCTCGAAGGTGCCTGCTATAAGAGAGCATTTGAAACTAATATGTGTTTCAAAAGGGTTCGAACACCTGATCCAAGAGGAGAGTGGTGCTGTCTTTAGACTAGGGTCTCGTTCTGAGCGCTGGCGTTAGTACCACAAAAAGTTGACAAGACCCGTGTGTATCATACAATGATGCCAATATACCACCCATTTCGGGCTCTTCGACCACAATAGTATGTCCAGAACTAAGTTGTTTACTGCAACCCCAGCCATTATTGAAAAATTACTCCGAGCGCTTTACTGGATTAGCTACCGCGAGATCCCGTCCCCGCACGGCGCTCGGCCCATTCTTAGACCAACCTTCCAATCCAAGTTGATTATCCGGCCATGCTCTCCAGGCTAAGACCTGCACCCATGTCTCTTGGCGTGAGCAAAAACCTTGGTTTGTTGAATATAGCTGTAGCCCGACAGTCCCGGCCTAAAGAAGGCTTGGCAAGACACAGCAAATCAGTAAAACGAGCTCAAGGGCGTGACCTTTGCAACTCTAGTTCGCAGAGATCATTACTCGATTGGGCAGGTAACAGCCGAGATGATCAGCAATTGAGCATCTACAGGTACGCGGGAGAGTTCCGCAGATGTATTTGAAGGCCCGCGAAAAACAATAAATAGAGCTCTCCGTCGTCGTGATTGTAGTGGAAGACACTGCAAGACATCTCGACACTGCAAGACACTACAAGACATCTCACATCTGCCTGATCATCGTCAACATATCACAATGAAGCTCAACACTCTCCTCGTCTCCCTTGTTCCAGTGGCAGCTGCCCTGCCTTCTGGCACCAAGGACGACTCTGTCTCCAAACGCCAGAGTGCCAACGCTGTCACCGATCAGCTGATCTTCGGCGTCTCGTTGCCTACTTTCACTGCCCGCCGCAACGCGAGAGACCCCCCGACTCTCAACTGGACCTCTGACGGTTGCACTTCGTCTCCTGATAACCCGTTTGGTTTCCCTTTCATCCCGGCCTGCGCCCGACACGACTTTGGCTACCACAATTACCGCGCCCAGAACCGATTCAACAAGAGTGGCAAGAAGCGCATTGATGACAACTTCAAGAAAGAGTGAGTGGTCCCTTGAGAAAGCTTGTGCATCGTGCTTCGATGCTGAGAGAGAATCACTCATACTGATTTTCAAAAGTCTGTACTTCCAATGCGGATCTACCAACGCCCAGAGCGCTTGCAGGGCTCTGGCAGATGTCTACCATACTTTCGTCAGGAACTTTGGCGGACAAGATGCTACCCCTGGCAAGAGAGACGATGCCCTGGAGCAGGAGTACGAGGACAAGGTGGCTATTTACAACCAGCTCGTCGAGGAAGCCCAGGAGAAGGGAGACCTGCCTCTTCTCAATTAAGATAAGAGATGTAGTCGTAGCTGTATGTGATGTTCATGTACATAGTTATGAATGAAGTACATTATGAGCCCGTAAGCTACTTGTCATTCTGCAATCACTGAGAAACAGTCTCATAGTCTGTTTCAACGTTAGTGAGCCATGCTTGGATAGGTTTCCTATCCGAATTAGGAATGACAGCGGTCTTGGCTAGAAACAATGCGCGACTACACATGGGTTGCCTCTGGGCGGCTCATTCCGACATGATACGCCATTTGGCGAGCCAAATGATCAATGGCATTTACTTTCTAACGTTAAGGCTGGAATAGAGTCATTCTAGGTCTTCCATAACTAAGAAACTAGCATGAAGCAAACCTCTTTCTAAAATCTATCGTCTGGCTAGGCGAGTTGGAGATATAAGCACAAGGTTTTAGATGTTGCCTATCCGCTTGCCGAATAAGAGCCAAGCACAAACTCCCGTCGCTACTAGATTACGAGTAACGCCATCACACCTACAAGATCACGGATTCTCACTACTTGAATTTGATCCCTCGTTTCTCACATCTTGATGGCGAAACCCTCCGTACCCACACCTGGACCGAGACTACTGGATGCTCAAAGATCCCTCTTAAGATCATACTTTCAGTCATAGTCCGAGATGACCGTCAATTTCTCTATGCCAGGCACTGTTCAGCTGGTTGATAGACAAGATCTCCTCAACGTCAAGCATGAAAAGACTCATCAAGACATCCTGGCTTCAACCCTAATGCCCAGCCTCGTCACTTTATGATCCTCATGTCACAGCGAGAGGCGAGTTCTTTACCAGCATATCATTATAGGCACGATTCCCTTGCCTGTACAGACTCTGTGGCGCTTGTAACACACGATCGAAGATTCTATACGAGGGGTGCACTGTAGGACGCTGTGGTGTGGCACCTTTCTCGCTCCAGTCGCATCGGATTGCATGGCTGAGGCGCTTAGAGAAGGAATCAGCACGCTATGACTTGAATCGGCGCCGCGATAACTATCCTTGCATTCTTGCTTCGGGAGAAACAATGTACTATCGAATCCAAAGCCGTGGCGACACCCAGAACATCGTGGAACCAGCAATCAAGGACATGATCGCATTGAAAATACTAGAATCGAACATTCTTACCAGGTCTCGGAAGGAAAAACCAGCCGACCACTCTGTCTTCCCCAAAGAAGAGTTCAGTCTAAGGGCGCTAAACAGTCTATGTGACATTCAGCGTAAAAAAGCTATCAGGACAAACTCAAGCCATGGGGCTTTAGTGACCCTCTTCAGCTCGACACGTCCGAGTTCTTCCTTTTACCGTTTCAGTTGTCAGATATTCTGGAATGCTGTTTGCAGGGCTCTTGGATGGCCGAATCCTATCCTGCCGGCTGCCTCTTGATCTGCATCTTACAACGTGCACTAGGTCAGTGTTGTCTTCATTTGTATCTATTAACTTGCCTATCGGCCTTGACATGCCTGTTGGATAACTGCGAGGTTGCTCGAGACGGACTGGTCTCGGGCGGGCAACTGGATGGGTAGGTGATCATCTTCTTTTCAGATTTGGTCAAGGCAGTGTGTAGTTTGCGGGTTGCTTCCTATGGCATCAAGTTCTCATTGGACGCCTTGTCTTCCTTCTTGTGTCGGGCACGAGTTCATTCTTGGTGGATAAAAAGCTGGGCATCTTGGCGTTGAGAATAGTCACTTCCGTCACATGTGGCATGCCACCTCATCAAGCAGTGACTCTTGTGGCAATTGCTACGGGTCTATCTGTGACGCAAAGAGAAAGGAGCATTGGGGTTATTAACACTATCCTTGCTGAGGCAAATACTGTAATGCAACCTGGTTACCTGGATCAAGAGCCCGGCAGCTTGGGCCTGAAGCTTGACTCCGCCACCCCCGCAGCCTCACCGTTTGTCTCGAGATTCGGCATTGCTATCTAGGTGCTATCTAGGCCGGATTAGGAAGGTTGATTGCCCACTCTCTGATTGCGGAGGTTTCGTCAGGGATCCGTTCCAGCTTCCCCGCCGTTACCGACCAAGCCGTGCCAATAGACTGTGAATATCAGCAACCGCAGCACGTTGTATTTCGAGTCCCTGAGTTGCTTCGATGAGATCACATCTTGCGCAGGCCTGTAACTGCCGGGCTACCTTTACAGGCCTCGTCGAGTCATTCATCGGCCGCAGAGATAATAGCCGACCGCTCGGAGAAATTACAGCTTTCCAAACTCCACCCTCTTCCCTAGTTCTCGACGACTGATCTTGATACATTCCACACAACTCCTTAACCGAGCCCGCCAGCCGCCATGGGAAAGACGCGAGTCCGCGTGGTTGAGGGCTCCTGCTGGCCCTGCAAGAAGAGGCGGATCAAATGCGACCTGGCCAAGCCCACCTGCTCGAGGTGCGTCAAGGTTGGCGCGACCTGCGACTACAACCAGCGGCTGATCAGATGGAGCACGCGTCCTGCGGTTACAGTCCCCGCCATCTACCAGGTCACCACCCGCGATGAGCAGCTGGCTTCTTCTCTCGCCGTCTACGAGAAGCGCTCTTTGGATTACTTCCATGGACGCTTCTGGCCGCTGCTAACCACCGCTTCAACGCCGTGCGCGCCCCCGACGATGGTCGCTCTGGAGCATCGTGTGGTGCTTCTGGCAACGTGCGTCCTCGCTGACTCGCATCGCTGGTTGCAGGACGGACGGAACAGCCGCAGCATCTTGAACGTCAAACGCATGGAATGTCTGGCCACACTGCGCGAAGAAGTCAATGGCTGCTGCTCCAAAGAGGACGGTCCTATGCAGACGCTGTTGTTTGCCGTGCTGCTGCTCTACTTTCACGACGGCTTCCTGGAATGCGCCCAGTCATCAGCGTCCACCTCGAGTCACCGGGACGGAGTCTTGGCTATAGTCAACCAGCTTGGAGGCATGACAAGGGTGTTGGGTAGCGGCCATGACCCCCTCCATATGCTGCTCTCAGAGTTTGCAACCGCCGACCTCACCAGCGCCATGCTCACGGGGCAAGCTCCCTCGTTCCCGCCAGCCATCTGGGACGTTGTGGACAGTGGACCAGTCTGGTGGGGGAGAGACACACAGGGCTATTGCTCCCTCTCATCTGTCTTCCAGCAAATATCCCGCATGGCCTTCTACCTCGAGGCCACAACACACATGATGGAGGAGTTTTCCATTGAACGAATCCGCATCTTTGAGGCCGCTCTTCGACCGACATACGCGTCCCTCGCCATAGAGGACCTGACCTCATCGTCCCCTCCTCCTACCGAGCAAGAGCCGACCGAATGCGATGCCGAGTCGGCGCAGGCATTCAGCCTTGTTCGAATCTTCCAGCATTCGGCACTCATCTACTTATATCGGGCCATATGTGGTCTACCAGCCAACCACGCCTTGGTGCAGCAACACACCCAATCCTGCCTGGACTGTATCTTTAGTATAAAGAAGCCCTCAAAAATCCTCAACTGCGCCGTTCTGCCTCTTTGCATCGCGGGTGCCCACTCCCAATGCCCCAAGCAGCAACGCGGCGTGCGCGGTCTGGCATGTTTTATCTACGACGAAATTCGCTTCGCATCTGTTCACTCGGTCACTGCCGCCTTGGACGCCATCTGGAAGAGAGATTCGGAGGAAAATCTTAGCTGGGCCGAGATGTTTGCCCATTTGAATCCCCAGGCAATCATTCTTTGATTGCGGTATTCGTGTAGTCTAGTTTCATTGTTCACCGGCATCCTGAAGGATCACTCGTGACGGAGGATGAATACTGTGTTATGTACCCTTTCGGCGTTACTGAGGGAGAGGACTTGAAAAGACTCAATTTGTCCCATAGATACCCGTACACGTTTGACTGTCTCGGTCGTGGACAGAGCTTGGAAGCATCTCAGATGGGAATAATTTATACCGTCTATTTCCTTCCCCCTTGGTTGTGTCGGATGTATCAACATAGCCAGTTCGCTTCATTGTCATGGCATTGGACCTAAAACACTGCTTACTTCTTCTGCGAGGTTCCGTAGGTGGTGAGATGTGGCCAGTCTAGATCGAATGAGCAGAGTTCTGGCAAGATTATCAGGACGACGTACCAAATATTGTTCGCTGATTGTTAACGCGGGTCACAGCAACTCGTTGCCCAACTGTGAGAGCTTGGCCTGTAGCATCGCCAAAACAGTACCCATAGCGTCCGAATATGGGACTGTACTTTGCACCTGGATCAACTCTGCGATCCTTGTTTAGCTTCTTCCACACCGTGCCTCGATCGTCGGTGGCGGTTTTCCCCGTATCATAGTCGACGGTGATGCTCTGGCACCGGAAGCAATTTGCAGTCATGGCCATTCGGATCCCACCGTCAAAGGTAAGTTCACCCCAGAAATCCTCAACAAAGGGGCCTGGTGCACCGCGGACAACAATATTAGGTCGGAACTTGGTTATATCCATAGAGCAGCCATCATCCAGTCGGGACGATACCTCGTCGTTGGACTCTTCCGTGACGACCAGATATTGAGCAAGATCAGCAAAGGTGAGACGTTCCGGCGGGTAGGCTAAGAAGGGAACCAGTCCTCTGATATGTTGCAATAGTCCTGCTCGCTTCAGAGCACCGGGGCTATTGGGAGCCAGGGACCCAAGAACCGGTCTCGAACCGTTGCCGATGTAGACCAACCGAACTTCACACCCAAGGTGGTCAGAAAACCATGTCGACAACTCGTCACCCATGTCGTAAGCCTTGGCGTTGCTGGTATGGAGACTTGCATCCAATGTCGGGCGGTCTTTAACTGACGGCCTGAGAGGGAAACGGATCGTATCTTGTAGTTGACTCCCCTTCCACTCCACCGAAACTTGTTCCCTCTCGTAGTCAATTGAGGCAGCGAAAAGAGCCAGCTTCAGATCTAAACCAATGAGCATGGTCTCGTATCTCGGATTCGCGTTGCTGCTATCGCGATGAACCTTTTGCAGGCTAAAGGTTCTGTCGCCCTCCACGCCGTAGGGTCCAAGGCGCACCTTGTCCAGGGCGCATCCTCTAAGCCCCTTGACCGGGTATACATAGAGCTTCTACGCTTCAGCGGAGATGTCCATAGGCTTGGGGGTAAGGCGGCTCACCTGTGTCACTTGCATTCCATCTGCACCCGCTGTCTCGCCCGAGGCGAAGAGGAGAGCAGTGGCTGCGAGGGCAAGCCCCAAGACGATGAGTGACCAAAGAATTGAATCCTCCATTATCGATTATGCCGTCTGTTGAAAAAAAGATGAATGTCTGAGAGCGAGGGAAGAATATCAAACTGGGAAGTTGAATGCGCCCGGTGGAATGCGAAACATAGGAGGATCGCGTCTGCTGCGGGGTACACACCTTGCCAAGGTGTAGCGACCCTTTGAACCGGGCGCAGATCTTTGCCATGAGGTAACATGAGGTTACTAGTCGTGAACTTAGACTATTAGATGCCCACAGGCCACAGGCAAACCGGAAGTCCCGGATCCTTGGTGCCACCACGGTAGTGAAATGCCGATGATCATAACGTGCAAGGTAGGGCTCTGGCTGTTGTTTCATATATATGAGATATGTTGCAATGTAATCACTTATGCAACTGAGAAAATAAAATATTTTGGAGTAATGTTAAAGAGCATATGGTGAGCTTTGATCAGAGAAAGACTGAGTTGAGGGGACAGTGCAGAATGATTAAGCCCTTGGAAAGTTGACATTGCTGATTCAACTGGAAGAAATACCGCAACAGTTCCCTGAATCCAACTACGACGCTTTCCGTCCTATAATTTCCCAGCATGAAGAAACATGCTACTGTTCGCTACCTGGTTCTCCACACACGCGTATGACCAGTTTCCCTCTGGTGGTCCCAGTCTTTAGTTTTGCGTACGCTCTGCTGGCCTCGTCCAAGTTCAACTCTTCCTCAATCACAGGCCGGACCTTGCCCTCCTGGATCCATTGCGCAACTTGGGCGAAATACTCTGGATTCGCTGTGACGGAATGGAAAGCGAACTTTCTCTGCCCCCCACCAAGAAACTTGGGTAGCAGATAGATAGTGAGTATGGTTTTGTACGTTTTGAACCGGGGCGGTAAGCCGACAGACACGTATGTCCCTTGGGGCTTGAGGTAGTTGTGACACTGCCAGTAGAGGTCCGGGTTGAGGAAGACGGTGTCTAGTATATGGTCGAACTGCTTGCCGCTCCGCTCAAGTGCCGCGACCAAGTCTTCAGCCTTGTAATCGATTACTTCGTCAGCACCAAGACTCCGGCATAAGTCGACGTTGGACGCTGAACAGACAGCAGTGACCTCACAGCCCAAGGCCTTGGCAACCTGGATCGCAAACACGCCCACACCGCCACTGCCGCCGTTGATCAGGACCTTTTTGCCTGGTTCCAAGAAGGGGGCAAGAGTTTGCAACGCTGTTGTGCCACAGATGCCTACACATGCAGCGTCCCTGAGAAACACCCCATCAGGCACAGCGGCAACTCCTGCCTTTCCCACCACGACGTACTCTGCCAAGGTGCCGCCAGCGGGTGGTTCAGTTCTGCCCAGAACGCGTTGGCCGGGTTTGAGGCAGTCTAGGGTGCTGGCAATGACGGTACCAGAGAAGTCAAGTCCCGGCGTCGCTGGTTTGCTGAACAGGATGCTACCGAGTGGCATTTCAGCCACTTTGTAGTCGAGGTGATTGAGTGATGCGTAGGCCACTTTGACAAGCGTGTGGCCTTTGGGTAACGAGTGGGCGGCTTTCGGCAGATTTGCGTCGCTGATTATTTTGAGATTTTTCTCGATGCCTCCCACGATGGAGCGCCATTGCGCGGCTCGCATGGTTGCTGGAGATGTCATGCTAGACTAGTGTTGGCCAGTAGAACATTTGATTAATAAAATATACGAGCACTCAGCGATATGAGCTCCATGAATAAACGGTGTAGATGCCTGGTTTGTGAGAGGAGAGGCTACAGAGCACTTTATCATTCCTTCAAGAAGGATAAACAACGTGGTGGTGGCGTGAATCCGACGTGGTGCGATCCTTGGCCAACTTGAACAAGGTGATGGAATGGCCAATCGTGGTCCAGGCTAGGCGTCCCGTGGCCTGGAGTGGTGTGTTGAGCTTATTCTACAACGCATCAGCTTACTTCAACACACGGCTTTGGGCCGTGTTATCTTAATATATTATTTCGGGGAATAGATACATCAAATGGATCGGCATGTCTTGCCTGTCGTAGTAATACTGTCGGGGCGGTTTATTGAAGACTACCACACTAATATCGACGCCAAAAGTCTGCCTCCAGCAGGTCTTCAGCTCCATACGCCACTGGCGACCAATGCGTCGACGACTCCAAGTCGCCTTAGGGCTTGTTGATCAGACTGAGCATCTCGCGCGCCAGTGTATTGCTGCACAACTGTGTTCTTTGTTATTGTGGAAGCACCTTGCCTTTGAGAGAGCAAAGGTCAGTTAACATAGTGTTGCTGCACCGGCCTCCTTCAGCCGAGACGCGTCGCGACGAACACTTCCAAGGAGGGCATTATACCGTCGGTGGAGCTTCCGAAACGAGCACATACCGTTTTCCTAGGCTGGTGTTGTGATGCATGGCTATGCATATATCCGGGCCAGATTGACGGTTGTCGAGCCCTCGAGCGGAGTGGCTGAAAGAGTTGACGCTGGCTCGCTCATAACATCTTCCGGTCAAGGCTTTGGTTCGGGTGGAACAGTTAACCATCTTAACCTGATGCTCCCCCAGAGTGACCGAGATTCGGCTTGGCAGATCTGGTGTAGGCACCGAAGAGCCGAGAAACTGCATCGACTTCTCTCACGGATATACCAATGCCGTGGTGTTCCTTGAACTCTGTTTCCGAGACAATCAAGCCAGCATCCTTTTAGACCTTCCTCATTATCGATTTATAGGCTAATATATTGGGTCAGTCAACCCTACAGTCACGTCCTCGTTAGTCGTCATGGTTGCCCAAATCACGGCTCGAACCAGATGTGATCTCTCTACGCACCACCCAAGGACTTGATGTAAATGGCATCCATCGAAAGGATTCTCGGGGCCGCCACAATACGGCTTGCACCGCCAACAATGGCAGAGGTACAATCGCTTCGCTGATTGCAATGCATGCTCTTTGGAGATATTTATGTTAGCATGATCAGTAAACATAAAATAAGAACAACCCCTGGTCCATGAAGGTACATAGCCTCCAACATGGTGCATTCCCCACTGCCGGGATTCTTTAGCCCATGGCTCGATCCAACCTTGTCCGAAACTCCCTGGGTAATAACCTATAAGGCTGACTCGTGGTTTAGTCTCACGAGCGTCGTCAACTTAATCGGAACGACCCTAGAACCTAGATTTGATGAGAATCTGTACTGTCGGCACCAGTTGAAAGAAGGACCCATGTAGGCTGTCCACATCAACGCTCTCGTCAAGGAAGGAGTCGTTTTCTGACTGGCCTGATCCAAATTTAACAACCGGGGATGAGGATGTATTGATGTTTTATCTTGACTTGGTGACGCATCTCCTTTGGCCACAAGGAAGTTCCATGCTGCCGGGGTGTTTGTTAGCCGCCTAGGAGACGGCATGCCACTAGTGCTGGGTTGCTGGCCCAAAAAACCTGGGCAGTGCTGCTGCGGTCATAACTGGCTGTTTCGTTAAGATGCAAGGCGTCTGTGGGAGTGCCACTGGTGTGGATTCAGTTGGTGTCGTTGATGTGAGAGACCGTTTGATCCAAGGATGAGAATATATGGGCTTGATGAGGATGACTCTGATTCGTCTTCAAGGCACTTTAGGGCAGATGGACTGATGCTCGGGGTATCAGGAGCTTTTGGCCTTTCATGATATAATGTGATTTAGACTCACAGAATACACAGAGCGTATCTACAGTCGTTTGTGCTTAGACATTGAACAGTCCCAGTATCACTCGCACCCATAACCGAGATCTGCCATGTCGGTTGTTGTGCTTTCGAAAACCAACCAAATATGCCGGAGAGTTCATGCATTGTTTGAGTAGACAACGCACCCGTGACCAGGTCCTTGTCGATACCTGGTCCCGTTCTCTGTCCACTTACCTGGGTCTTTCTGCGATGTTTCTCATCGCCAAATTCCCAGGCTTAGCAGTGGAAACTCAAGGAAGGCAAATGGAACCTGACAGCCAAGAGTAAGACGGCTACGGCACCCTGATTGGCTGGAGATGGTGGTCTGACAAGACCCTGGAATGTCATATATCATACTCTGTACTCCGTATGGCTATCGGAGTTAGTAGGGATTCCTGCATTCTCCAATACTGTATTCTTTCGCAGCCGTATTCTGCCCTAAAATCTGACCGGGGTCTTTCAACGGAGCCCGTCGATCCGCCGGTACTAACGGAGCCCGCTATGTACCGGCATTCCCGAAGCCCGTCATCCGCAGTATGAGCGGAGCCCGTCATTCGCTGTCAATATCCGAGCACGTGCTGTTGGTGACATTCTTTGCGGAAAAGTTCATATCTCCATATGAGGCCAAAGGAAAATCGCGCAATTAAGCACATAAGCGGAAAGTGTACCGAGTCCCGGGGAAGATGCCGACGGCAGACTCCAGGTTTCGCCGTGAAACTTGGACACAGACACGTGGATAACATCCGATAAACGGGGACGCCAAATAGATCAGTGTCATCTCAGAGGGTATTAACATGTCGATCATGTCGCACTAATTTACCCGAGAGTTATTAGGAGCCCTCAACTCACTGTCTATATACAACGTCTCTGTCACTATCACCTCCTCACTCGCACCACAGCTCCGCCACAATGATCAGCGCTGTGCCTCGCATGAAGGATTACCCGCAGGCCCACGGCAAAGCTCCCGGAGCTTAGTCCGGAGGATTACAGCTGCAGCTTATCAAGCAAACAGGAAGGTGTTCAGTGGTTCAAAGTAGCCAAGGCATGGGAGTGGCGTGATGCGTCTGACGTGAGTGCCAAGACGTGATAGACGAGCCAAATCCAGCACATTTTTACTGGATGTGTCCTACCATGCATTTACGAATGCCATGTGTAACTGCCTTGCTCCCCAGGGGCCAACCAGATGGCGCCTTCGCAAACCGTGGGGGGAATAGGCAACCAACAAGATCAAGTATGCAGGCGTGGCGCTCTCGGCGAGCTCTGACATGAACCATGGTGCTCTGACGTGTGCCCAAGATCAAGCTCGAGTCCTACATGACTTGGTCCACCGGCGGAGCCATCTCTTCCCAATCCCCGCGCCAGTTAAATCAAGACCCAGGCATGCATGGATTCTGCTGCAGATCCTGGGGCACCTTTGTGGGCCAACATCAGCGCAGGAAGGATTCAAATATGCCGATATCGTCCAGCGAACGCGGCAATGAGTCGTTTATTGAACATCTCCGGGTCAGGCCGAAGGCAAGTGGCGTACCACGGCCCGATCCGCGCGCCTAAATCGGTTAGAACACATCTCATCCTCCAAGTCTCAACCTTAAGCTTATAAGCTTAAATACAACAGGGTCAAGATCAGCCCTACGCACTTCAACTCGTGTGGTTCACTGAACTGGAGCCCATCAACATGCACTGAAACGGTAGGATCCGAGCTCTGCAGAAGTAAACATGCCTCCGCAGAGAAAGCGAAGTTGGGAGGGATCTGAAGATAACGAGGCACGTCTTTCCCTGCTACCTCCTCCACCCCTTCTTCTAGGATTACCCCAGATTCATTGTTGACCAAGTTACTGACTGTTCATGCAGAAGGGGACTGCAAAGGACTATCCAGGTACGTTTGAATTCACTACCTTGAACCTTCTGTTTAATATGTGTCCGGCTAATTGGAGGGCGCCTGTCGAGTAGTCTGCGACCAGTGCCGTTCTCGAAAGATTCGATGCGGTAGGGAACGTCCTCATTGCTCCAATTGCACCCGTCTTGGTCTGTTATGTGAGTGGTTAGGCCAGGGAAAGAAGCCTAATCAGACAATCTGGCTGTAAGTACGGCATAGGGCCGAGTATCATGTCATACCCAAGTTCACGGACTGATCCAATCGAATCTTAGAAGCCATGCTGTCACAAGTCTTGGTGACAGGCTCGTGAAGCTGGAAAGTGCTGTTTCTGGCTTGCAGAGCTCTGGAGGAAGCCAAGACTCTGAGGTCACACCCAGCCAGACTCCCAGTTCACCGAGTGCAGGCACCAGCAGTCCCTGGGGTAGACGCTGCGTGGTTCGTAACGATAGCGGTCGTGAGCGGTGTTATGGATCGACATCCTTTGTCTCGTTGATGCAAGATATGGCTGCCATCATCCACACCAATTTGTGCGACGCAGAACAAGACGCCCAGGCTATTTCAGCCATCGCAGCTGCTGCACGGGAAGATATTCTTCTCCTAGCACAGCCGCATGACGTGTATAGGCATGTCTCCGATGGCTCAGCTCTGACAGGCCCCCCCGCAGTCATAGTCCAAGCCATGATTGACCCATATTTTGACATGGTGAGCCCGCACATGCCGCTATGGACCAAAGACGGTTTCCATCGCCTCATGGCCTCCGCTGGAGAGTTCCACGATGCATCTGATGTGCGCGCGTACAACGTGTGTGCCAACAATCTAGTTCTCCTGGCACTCCAGGCCAAAGCCCTTCACTGTCGGGCAACGTCCAATGGACTTGGTACAGAAACCCCTGGGGGGTCCTCGATCGACGCGGACCTTATAAGGTCATTCATTTCCAACGCAAAGAGGGCGCTGGAGAATGTGGAGCTGTTGCTCCTCCGCCCTAGCCTGTTGAGCCTGCAGGCACTTTTGTCCCTGGTGCGCAGCCTCCAAGGAAGACCGTTGACCTGACACTAATCATACCCAGTGCCTTGTTGCTCAGACTTCTCTCTCGGAGGATGCTATGGCGCTACTATTCAGTTTTGCCGTTCATGCTGCCAACTCTATCGGGCTGCATCATTGGGACTCGTTGGACCGCAGTAAAGGATCGGGTCCCATCGAGGCTCAAGAGAAGCGGAATGCCATGTACTGTATGGTATGTCTCGGCAGAGCTGTAGCCTGGTCAACGGGGTTGTCATTCAACCTACCTGGTGTCGGCGTCTTTGAGCGCATGCTAGGAAGCCCCCACGTTGACAAAGCCACAAGTCACTTCACTGATCATGTCGCCCTTCTGCGACTGGAGGAGCAGGTTTATTCCGGTCTCTACTCGGAGGAGGCGGCACGACAAAGCGTTGATGCAACCGGGAAAATAGCTCTTAGCCGAGGACGGAAGCTCCAGGACTGGGCAGCGGAGCATACGAATAACCTGGACCTGGACCGGTATTCCAACTCGCTCCTTGATGGTTCCCAATTCGACCTTGCAGTACGATTTTACTCCGTCCAGATATTGGCAACTTGGCCGGTGCCAGAAGGCGGAGACCCATCAAAGTCGATCGTCGATGTTGCTCGGCGTTCTATCCGGTTATTGCAGTGTCTCTGGATGGGGACGTCGGAGAGAGGGCACTACCTGGATTTGGCGCTGTGAGTACTTCCACGGCCCTCCAATCACCCCATCATGTTCCACATCGTGTTTCCTGTTCACTAATCTTGGGGCCTGATTGAGCAGGCTTGTGGCGTCGTATCCTCCAGTTCCATTCTTCGAGCTCTCGAGACATGTTTTGTGCAGCCCGCAGGTTTTGGACGACGACCTGTACCTGCTACAGTCATTTGCGAACATGGTTCGGATCTTCTCGGAGTGGGCAGAGGAGCATTCATCTATGAAGAGGTTGTCAAAGTTTGGTGAAATCATGTTGCGGCTAGTCAACGCCAAGACCAAGAGTTCAAGACTAGCCGAAACGCCTCCACGCTCAGCAGCCACTGGACAGACATACCTATACACTCTGGAATCATACCAAGGAAACCTGAATCCTGCAGTTCAGCTATACGGAGGGGGTTCCGTCACCTCTTCGTCGTCTCGCAGCAATTCCACGCCTATATCGGGAACTGTCCAACCCATGCCTCCCATGTCAGATATGGAACCTATTTCAGCTCAAGATACTACCAACTCTGTCATATCCCCGACTTTCGGTTCGTATGAGGGCAGATTTGATGGCAAGTTCAGCCCCATGTATGATTTCGATGGGTGGATGGTGGAACCTGGGCCGCCAGAGGTCATGAGACCTGTGCCTGGCTTGATGTTCGAAGACAGCAACGCTTTTTCTTTCGTTGGGAACGACCCTGGATAACTACATGGCTCTTCTTTCTTTCTTTTGTTTTGAGAGGGGATAGACTTACTCCTTGATTGGGACGCGGTATACCTGAATATATGTGGAATGACAACCGCGATATAGAATGAGACGGGGACTCGGGGAGGATGTGATTAGATTCTTTTCCATATACACATAGTAGATAGACATCGAGTAACAGTCAGCTCAGCTACTAGACATAAATGCCATCTTGGGTCTTTATGAACCCCTTTACCCCACGGGAGGCCTCGGCTGCCTCCTACTTGAGAGGAATTCCGTTGAGAGCGGTCCTCGCCGGCTCCGACTGCCGTGCAACGTGTGACGGGGCTGTGTCTCGATTGTTGCAGCACAATCAACTACTGCATACCTCAAAAGGGGGAATTGCTGCGGAAACGAGATGGGGAGAACACGCCAGCACGACGCATGTCTCAGAGTTCTTCTTGGCTACTCCATGGATCTGGGCTCAATGGCAAACTAGTCCACCAATCTTCTACTCGCTCGATTGCATGCTTCTGCAGGGTTGCTCTAGCATCCTTGCCCATGCCCATATGTATTCTTTGCGGCAAGATCAGCAAGATTGCAGTTGATTCATGTAGTATTTCTTTCAAAGGGAAACTAGGGGTGGGCGGAACAGTACCGCCGTAGCCATAACTCCGACTCTTGGCACTTTTCAAGACGACGCTGTTGACCCCAAGCCCCATCATCGTAACAAGCGCTCCAACGAGCAATAATCTCTTTACCTAAATGCGGTATGGAGTACTTCAGCTCAGCAAAGTCGTCATGTGTTTTGTCTCGGGCATTACGCCGAGAAAGTTGTTGGACTTAGTGCCGTGTTGAGAAACTTGTCATGCGAAGAAAATGCGACAGCAGCGGCAAATATCGGGTGCCAAGGTACAATTTTCTGCTCTTGACTATTCTATGTTGGCTTATTCTCTAATAGATATTAACGTTTAAGACCTTTTAGCCTAGCTAGATATATCGATTATTCCGCTCTTTAATTTGTATGCAAAGCCTATATAGGCCAAACCTATAGAGTTCATTACGTTATAATTATTATGGTGTATTAAAGAGCGAAAATAACTTGTTTATATCATATGAAATGACTAACTATATCTTGCCTTACCAACACTGTAACATCGGCTCCAGAATCAATACCAGCCCAAGAAACTCTGGCAAGACAGGATCTATGTTACATGTATTCCTCTGTGGTGCCTCCTAATAATTTTGGTAACTATACTCCACCAACTAGCTATTCCCTGCTCAAGTGAGAATGATGATATCAGCAATGTGAAAACCGCTTCAGTCCAATAAATGTTTGTATTTCAAGGTCATTATCGACAGATGTAGAGTAAGATGATGATAGAATTAAACGATTTATCTAAATCATCTTTCAAAAAGGGTGCCTGGGCGCGGTAAAGCCTCCTTGAAGTTGACGCTCGGAGTTCCTTCTTTTTTCTATCCACTCAACCATCTTACGGGAGGAGGGCATCCTCTCCGGGAACGATGGTGCCGTTGGTGACAGCGGCAGCGTGGGTTCGAGCGAGCCAGCCCCAGACGGGGTAGTGCTTGTCGAGCCAGGGGATGAGCTGCTTGGCGCCGGGAGTAGATCGCCAGTCTCGCATCAGGTCGCAGACGATAGAGAACAGAGAGACGATCTGAACTCCAGCATGGCGCATGCGGTCGTTGGAGATGTCGCGAACCAGGACCGAGTTGGTTCCAGAAGCCTCGACGTTGGCCCAGACAGAGTAGCCCTCCTCGCGGAGAGACAGAGCCAGGAAGGTGGTGCAAACGTCGGTGGTGATGCCAGCCATGATGATCTGGGACTTGTTGGTGGCTCGAACAGCATCGCGGAAGGCGGAACTGTCCCAGGCGTTGACCTCTCCCTGGCGCTGGATGAGGGGGGCCTTGGGGTACATCTCCAGAATCTCACGCATGAGCGGGCCGTTGGGACCTGGGACTCTGTCAGTGCTCGGTTCCAATGAGGTTTATATTATCCAAAGCTCTGTGAGTTGAGCTCTAGTCAAGGCATCTCACCTCGGTCAGCTGAGGTGGTCATGATAACCGGGAGGTCGAAGACCTGTCCAAGAGCAGCATGGGCGAGAGCCTGGTCGCGGTAAAGCGTGGGGTCAAAGTCCCTCGTCAGCTGATAGAGGCCCTCCTGGATGTCGACAACGAGCAGAAGCTGGTTACAATTAGCCACAGACCATGGTATACTGTCAAGCCGGACTCACAGCATCTTTCTTGTCAAGTCGCTCGTACTTGTAGGCCGACTGCTTGTTGGCGAGCGCAACCGCAGAGAGCAGGCCCGCGGTGAGGAAAGAGGTGAACTTCATCTTGAGTTGGGGTTTGGAGGTTCTTGAGGCTTTGATGTGCCGGAAACTCTCTGAGGTGCTGAGACTCCTGAGATGGCTGTCTGAAGCTGGACAAGACCTATCTAAACTTGGGGGCCATTGGAGGTATAAATACTGATTTCTGCACCCGTCGGCAAATTTTTCTGCACTTTTCCACTGGAACCTCTCAAGCGGCCGACCTTGAGGCCCAAATGCACGGGCGGGAATTGCGTCCGACTTGAAGTGGGACTTTGGCGGCCGCGCAACTGAAGCTGTTCACATGCACGCCTTGGAGGCTGGAAGCTTGATCACTATGCGGTCACAAATAGGTAGGTCAACTGCTACGGCAAATGCCGCCTGAGTCTAGATCGATATGCAGTTGCTAGTCAGCTTCTGCATGAACCAGGATGAGATGAGTTGAGTGAATCTGTAATACATGGGTAAGCCTCATCGTCGGGGTTGGTAATCATGCAGCCCTTCCAACTCGGCCAAAATCCCCACACCTTGATGCTTCTCTACTGGCTCCTCAGCTTCAGTCAGCTTCAGTCAGCCTCAGCAGAGCTCCGATGCCACTGCAAGGGTCTCAGCGAGATGCGAGATTAACCTCATCGCGCCAGTCTCTACCAAGTAACGGGCAGTTTCACGATGCCGACATCCTTGCGCCGGGGCGTGCATTGCACCTCTTCAAGAGGGATCGCCACCTTCAAGCCGGGAAGCGTCCCGAGCAAAGCTTCTAGGAGGAGATTAGCTTGCGTCGACCCTTATCTTAGCCGCAACGGTGAAGCATACCAAAAACGGTCGCTAGCTCGGCCTTGGCCAGCAGCTCTGCGATGCAACGGTGTGGGCCGAATCCAAACCCGAGCGCATCGTGAGGCCCGAATTCTCGGTGAATGTCGAAAATGTCGGGGTTGGGGAAGATGTCCTCGTCCCGATTGGCGGACTGGTTTGAGGCAATGATACCCTCACCAGCCCGGATGAGCTGCGCCATCTCGTCAGTATCTGCTGGCGTCTGACACATTCTTCCATAAGACTTACTTTTCCTCCAAGCTCTATATCTTCTTTTGCCACTCTTTTCATTGCCATAGCGGAGCCCGTGTGGTAGCGGCACAGTTCCTCGACAAAGCCAGGTACAAGGGTTGGGTCGGCTCTCAGCTCTTTCAACTGGCTGGGGTTCTGCATCAGTGTGACGACACCCTGCAGAATAGGGTCAGTACACGAGATAGATGAGCAGTAGAACTGGGAGGTTCCTTACCAGAGCAATCATACCGACCATGGTCGCGTTCCCCGCCACAAGGAGCAAAAAGGCGATCTGCACTGCGTCGGACTTGTCGATGTGGCCTGGCACAAGCTGCTCAGCAACTAGGCGGCCAATCAGATCGTCCTCGGGCTCTTCAAGACGTTGGTCAACGAGCTTGGCAAGATAGCTCAAAAGTTCTCTAAGAAATATGTTAGCTTGGAACTAAATCGTCACCGAGAGTCATACTGGTTTGCTGCCGCAGCCTCTTGGGCTGTACCACTTCCATTGCTTCGGATGGCATTTTGTTGGGTCAAGTATTCAAGGTCTTTAAAGGGAACACCTAGGATGGTGTAAATGATCTGCACGCTATCATCAGTAACGGTTTCTTGCGGCCGATATGTGAAAGACCAACTGACGTAGGACGGAACAGGCAAGGCGAACTTCTCGACAAGATCGACAGGCTCGGAGCATCCCTTGGCCACCATATCGTCCAAGAGGCCCTGGACAGTTTCTTGGATATATGGCTTCAGACTCTCCACGTGATCCTTGGTGAATAGAGACTCCACCATGCCCCTATACGGCAGTCAGCACTATGTATCTTCAGTAGCTTCAGACATGTTCATCACCTTTGATTCATATGCGCTGGAGCATCCATGTCGACAAACGTCGGCTTGTTCCTTGCAGCGGCCTTTCCACCAGCACTCAACTCGGGGAATCCGAGCCGGTTTCGCTCCTACAGATAGTAAGAATCAGGATGAGAACTATAAGGAATCCCCCGTACCTTGGAGAGCCGCTCGTCAGTGGCAACCCTGCATACATCCTCGTACTTGACCACCAACCAAGCCAAGCTGCCATCCCAGAGCTCGACCCGCGAAACAGGGTCAGTAGCACGGAGGTGCGCATACTCGGCTGGCGGGTCAAATGACGAAGTCCGTTCAAAGGGAAATTGTGGCACCTTGGCCGTGTCGACTTGAGTTGCGTGCATGTTGAAGTTGTGCTGACTGCTGTCTATTTTTACCTGATTAAAGGACATCCCCCAAGCTCCCGTATTTATATAGCTCCTGTTCAATATATATTCGCACCTTCTCCTCGGAATTCCACTGTTTCGTCCAAACCGGGCCGTTGCATGATCAAAGTGAGCTCACGTAAGGCCGTGGTCGTCGATGAATGGTATGATGTGAGCCGTAAAAAGACGTGGCCGAGTGTCTGGCCAATTAAAATATCGTGTGCACGCGTCCGAGTGCTCCCGTGGCATTATTCGAGGTAGGATGCTGACCATCTTCGTGCGACAACTTGGATCTCCGCGGAAACACCATTGTCATTTATTTCTAGCATCGATGACTACACACACTTCGCAACCAAAACGGGAGACTCGGAGTTGCGCTTACTAACCGGAAGTTTGACCTGATTGACAAATGCCGGGTTGAACGGCACCTTTCAACCCTGGATGATCCGAGGCCTCATGCTGTCACTTCGGCGACTCCGAGTTCTACCGGCATGTCCGGTCTCGCCTCTGATGTAGTTGTGTCGTGTACAGGCACGGTTGTGAATCAGACTTGCTTACAATAGCAAAGGTGCTCTGTGCTCAAGAGGTAGCTGATGGGTTGGCATGATGCCAAGGCCGTTACCGACTGTTGGCGACCACAGATAGTAGATACAATGAGAACTACCTAACATTGGTGAGTATAATACAGCATCGTCATATGTATATCAGAGTCACCTACCATCGGAAGGTTTCGCTTCTTCTGCCGGAGGTTCTTCTGCCGGAGGTTCTTCTATCGGAGTCGCTCCTTCTACCGGGGCCGCTTCTTCTGCCGGCGCTTCTTCTGCGACCTCTGGTACCTCTGGTTGCCAATCTGCTTCTTCTGGTACACCCTCTTCAGCCGCCTGGCATTCCATAGGCTTCTCCCTTGCGGCTTCTTCCTCAGCGTCGGGAGCTGGTGTGTCGTAAACCAAGCTAGGAAACCTACGCTCTGCAGCAGAAAGTGAGGTAAATACTCTGCTGTCCACCAGGCTCCTGACCGAACGATGCAGGGCCTCCATGCCATATCGATCGACCAACGCCTGGACATCTGCCCGGTCCTGGAGGTCCATGATGGTTGTTCTAACTATAGCATTCCTATTCCTCACCTTCTTGTGCAATTTGTTGCTCAGTTCACAGATCGGCTCAATGTTCCTGAGTGCCATGTAAATAGCCTTTTCGTCTGGTATACGGCGATAGCACCAAGTGCATGAGGTCAACTGGCTAGGCTCTCCGACTTCCGAGGTTTTGAGAGAACAGCTGCAATAGCCAAGGGGACCCTCATCTGAGACGGCTATAGCGTCAGGCGTGTCGATATAGAGCGTCATTCTGTAGGATGAGGCGATTCAATGTATCGTCCGCCCGCGTGGAACAGAAGGATTCCGATCAACGCTTCGTAAATATTGGTTCGTAGAGATGTAGTCAAGGCTGTCACGTAGATGTCAACTTCCACATTGACGTGCGGGGGCTGAGGGACATGCAACTGCATGCGTCCTGCAAGGCTGCCTTGATGCCCGACTTTCCATCAGAACCCCCGCGCCGTAGCTGATAGGTACTGAATCTGTCGTCTGTGGACTCGTGAAGAAAGCTTTCTACTGCTTATTCGGGACCGATTACGGAAGCATGGACTTGGGTGCCGGTCTACGACAGGGCTAAACGGGATACTAACTTGACTATTATGTAGAGTGAAAAGTACTCGATTCAGCTAAAGAGCTTCTATACTATGAAGACTACGTCTTCTCAATCAGACGGCTCTTCAACTCTCCCTGCTCCGTTGCCCCAGCTCCCGAATCGGCTCCGCAACCAGTCGCCGCAGTCGGCGTCGGCACCGCAGTGCGGGGATAACCAAGCACCAAAGGCGGGGGATCTCGGATAATACGCCGTATCATAGGCCTATTGTGTTGGTTGTGT
This sequence comes from Fusarium cyanostomum, assembly GCA_014824385.1. NCBI lineage: Eukaryota > Fungi > Ascomycota > Sordariomycetes > Hypocreales > Nectriaceae > Fusarium > Fusarium cyanostomum. The sequence continues at coordinate 98,810 of JABCKW010000176.1, read as the reverse complement.
ATGTAGTAATGCTAACAGTCTGACAGTCTAAGATCTGACCGTCCAATAGCAGATGAGGAAAGGTTTCCTGCCGATCGTTGCTGAGGAGGAGCTTTTAACGAGTGCCGAGATCCTCGCTGTGGTTTATGTTTCACAAGATTGCCCTACTTAAAGCCACAGCCCTGCCCCATCAACTTCTATTCTACTCTCATTCTACTCTCTATTGTCCTCTCTACTCTACTCCACCACAGAGCTCTTCACCATGGCTGCCGTCGACGTCCACACCGTCCCCTCTTACATGCGGAGCGTGCCAGGCTCCGTCAACATCCCTGTAGCCAAATTCCCCTCGGCATCCAACTCTCCCGCCAGCTCCGATCCTGAACAAGTTGCCACAGCCCTGATTGATTCCATCAACGAATCGCTCCAGAAGAATGACTACCCCGCTCTAGCCAGACTCTTCACAGACAACGGCTACTGGCGGGATCACTTGGCCTTGTCTTGGGCATTCCGAACTGTCCAAGGACCCAATGCCATTGTAGAGTTCCTATCAAGCTGCGCTGGCTCAAAGGATGGATTCCGATTGAAGAAGATCTCCATCGACAAGGCTTCCGCCGTGCGGACGCCCATGGTGCTCCCCATCGATGGAGCAGGCGACGTTCTAGGCGTGCAGTTCTTTTTCCTTGTCGAGACCGCTATTGGATCCGGGGAAGGCATCGCACGTGTGGTGGAACAAAATGGCGAGTGGAAGATCTTTACCCTCTACACCCGACTTCAGGAGCTCAGGGGCCATGAGGAGGCCATCAACGAGCGCAGACCCAAGGGTGTTGAGCATGGTGGAAAGCCCGGCCGCAAGAACTGGGCCCAGCGGAGGGATGCTGCAGCTGATTTCCAAGATGGCAATGACCCAGCTGTTCTGATCATCGGTGAGTGCATTCGCTATGATTGCCATTTTCTACAACCTAACGCTTCTACTTCCTAGGTGCTGGCCAAGCCGGCTTGACTGCTGCTGCGCGCCTCAAGATGCTGGGTATCGAGGCACTAGCAATCGACCAGAATGAGCGTGTCGGAGACAACTGGAGGAAGCGCTATCACCAGCTGGTGCTTCACGACCCCGTGTGGTATGACCACATGCCGTACCTCCCCTTCCCGCCTCAGTGGCCCATCTTTACGCCCAAGGACAAGCTGGCGCAGTTCTTCGAGTCCTACGCAGCGCTGCTCGAGCTCAATATCTGGACGCGAACTTCGCTCGTTGAGACAAAGTGGGATGAGGCCTCCAAGTCTTGGACTGTGACTGTCGAGCGAAAAAAGGACGATGGTTCAACTGAGAGACGCACATTCCACCCCCGCCACGTTATTCAGGCGACTGGACACTCTGGCAAGAAGAACATGCCCGATATGAAGGGCATCTTCAACTTCAAGGGCCATCGTCTGTGCCATTCTTCTGACTTCCCAGGCGCACAGGAAAACAGCCAAGGCAAGAAGGCCATCGTGGTGGGATCCTGCAACTCGGGCCACGACATTGCCCAAGACTTTCTCGAGAAGGGCTACCACGTCACCATTGTCCAGCGCTCCAGCACCAATGTTGTATCTTCCAAAGGCATCACAGACATCGCCCTGAAGGGTATCTACTCGGAAGATGGACCCCATGTTGATGACGCCGACATCCTCATCCATGGACTACCCAGTTCGGTCCTCAAAGCCATTCAAGTCACCGTTTGCCAGAAGCAGGCCGAGTGCGACAAGGAGGTTCTCGACGGCCTCGAGAAGGCTGGTTTCAAGGTCGACCGTGGCCCCGACGATGCCGGCCTGTTCTTCAAGTACTTCCAGCGCGGCGGAGGCTACTACATCGACGTTGGGGCTTCCAAGCTGATCGCAGAGGGCAAGATCAAGGTCAAGCAGGGCCAAGAAATCGACGAGGTTCTTCCGCATGGCCTTCGCTTCGCGGACGGGACTGATCTGGAAGCCGACGAGATTGTTTTCGCAACAGGATATCAGAACATGCGCACCGAGGCGCGGGCCATGTTCGGCGACGAGATTGCCGACAAGGTTGGCGATGTCTGGGGATTCAACAACGAGGGAGAGTTCAGAATCATTTGGCAGAAGAGCGGACACCCAGGATTCTGGTTCCATGGTGGTAACCTGGCGCTTTGCCGATACTACTCGAAGCTGTTGGCTCTGCAGATCAAGGGACTAGAGGAGGGATTGTTTACCTATGGAGATCTTTGAGCAGATGTAATGAGCAATACACATGTCACTATCTGGAGTGTGCTTTGTGCCATGGGTGTTTTGAATCTGGGATTTGTTCTAAAGCACGCTTCGTTATTTGAGCTTTATTTCTTTACGGAAATAATTAGATCAATTGAATTCTCATATGGAAATAGAGACGATAATATTAAATCGCAAAAAGAATCAAATTGTATCTTAACATCTTGACTGGCGTGAATCGGTCACGCCCGGGTCTCAACAATTGTATCCATGATCACTAAGTCTCGTCCTATAACCACGCCATTTCTTCACAGATTCTGTCAAAATATGTGCTTTTGAATATAAACAAACTCTTGTAGTCGTCTCTTTCCTCTTGCAATACCTAACCAGCCTGGTATACCGCCAAAGCTGCAACATGGGGGTTAATCTGTGTGAGGTTGTACGGCGTAACATAAAGATCATTCTCTGTCAACGCGAGGAACATGGTTCCGTTAATTGCTGGGTCACCCGCCCAAGTCGAAACATTAGGTTGGATGGTATAGGCTGTCTTATCATCCATGCTGACGTTTAGAAGTGGAGAATAGGTGACATTCAGCTGTGAGACCCAAGCGGCATACTTGGGCTCCTTCACGTTGGTCGAGGTGATATAACTGTTGTTGGGTCCCACAGCCTGGCCGGGCGCATCCCACTTAAGGAAGACTTGACGGCCGGGGTATGAGAGAGGAATGCTGCGGTTCTGGGTGATGGCAGGATGGCAGTCCAAGGTCTTATCTGTTGCGTTGACACACAGCTCATCCTTGGGAATGCCCTCAGTAGACAAAGTGTTGGCGTATCCACCCGTAGTCTCATTCCAGACATTGGATCCATTGATGCGAGCCGGGTTGGGCTGGTTCAGGATGTGCAGCGCCGGGAAGTTCTGCCAGACGAGCCTGGTCTGGTTATACGGGCAGCTCGAGATATAAGGGGCCAGCAAAGTCCAGGCCCAGCTCTGGGGAATGCCGGGGGTATGCCACTCGGGCATGGCGAATTGACCTCCGAACTGGCGGAAGATCATCTGCTGTCGAGCCTCGATCGTGATACTCTGCAGAAGAAGCTGTGCCGCAGGGCCCGAGTTCAAATGCGGCAGGAAACCGTAGACGCCAGACTCTCCCCATCGGGTGAGCTTCTGGTTGAAGTCGATAAACTCGGGGACATTAGAGACGGGATAGTTATAGGTGCACTGCTTCGGAGCCTGGGGGCCGAGCATGTGGCTGATGACGGTGGCATGGCCAATCTCCTGCTCTGCCATGTACTCAATGAGGTATCGGTCCTCAGCATTGATTCCGTAGTCGTCAAACTCCTTCTTGGAAAAGGTGGCCAGTCCCCATCGGAAGAGATCAAGCTCAATCCACTCCTGATAGAGCGCAAGAGCGAGAGATTGGTAGTCAAAGTCGCTCTGAACGCGGTAGACGGGAGCCGAGCCATTGGTGCCGATACCTCCGTCGGGCGTGTAAGGAGCTGGTTGGGGAGCGTGAAGCTTGCCATCGGCAGGATAATCAAAAGAGCCCGGTGGAGGAGGTCGAGCAGGAACTGAAGGTGCCAGAACAGTATTGGAAAGGACTCCAGTGGTTGTTGGCTCTGGGCCTGTATATGTGCCGTGGGATGTAACGTCTGTGACGGGAATCGCTGGTGGCACAAAGGAAGCCTTTGATGAAAATGTGGTTTGAGCCTCAGATACCACAGGGACAGCGTGGACGTGGTCTGCTAAAGCGAGCAGTGCCACGCTTCGCAAGAAGGTATGGAACGCCATGGTCGCCTATTGGAACTTGAATTTAGATGTCGAATGCACAGAATTATTCTAGCAAATCTTGGTTCCAAGGCACGAACGGCTCGGGGATTTATTCGCAAGACGGCTACCAGATTGAGCATCTTATTCCTCTTCGCTTGTGCCATTGAGATCAGCTATGATGCGTACTCTCAACTATAAGGGTTAGAAATCGTCCTGTCATTGAAATAATGCTGGTAGTTGGACATATTGCTGGATCAGAGTGGAGTTGTAATCATGCTGTCAACGTCTAGTCACAACAGCTGAGCAAAAGCTCCGGCCGGGTTACGGAAGCAGAATATTACAACTAGTTTGCAAAAGTGCTACGGTAGCATTGGAAAGCTCCAAGTCAATGACAATATGACTGGAAATCTGAGAGCCGCAAGCATAGCTATGAGCCGAGGCCGAGTTGTCAAATGTCGCTAGTGTGCGTCTATGACGGTTCGACTCGTCGATAGCCATTGTTGGAAATGTCGCACTTCTGACCTTGTCATTGCGTAATATTCTAGATAACTAATTTTCCTATCCCCATGTACAGCCACTCTATAATAAAATACATGAAAATAGCACGTGTATCGAAAAGGCCCAAAGTGTTTGAACCTATCAGGAGAGGTTTTGTTCAAATGCCTCGACGCAACATGAGAGCTTGGAGGAGAGCTTTGAGTACAGCTAATACTCGAAGGGGCCTAGAAACAGACACGGAATAACAGAGGCTCTGAATCAAACGCATAGCAAATGAGCCGTGCAGGATTATAATGCTATGTGATTATTGGCCGACTTTTGCGTATCGTGCGTAGCTATACATGTCATGCACTCTAGGTACAATCCGTCATCAGCCATTGAATCAAACGTCATGAGGCACAATTCAAGACCTCGGCTCATCATCGCTGCGTCATGTTACTCAGGACATGTTTATATCGGCAATGACCCTCTTGAGCCCACTTCAATCACGCAGCACCGTATTCCAATTCTTCAAACAAGATGTCCTCCATTCGTACTCTCTTGACCCCCCAGCTCAAAGCTATTGTTAGGCCTCGGAGTTTCCGCATCCCAAAAAGATCAATTCGAGTCCATAATGCAGCCATGTCTTCTGTCTCAGACGCCGTGATTGAGGACCACCGCGAGCTCAAGAAATATTACAATGAAGTCATCAACTCGGCGGACCACGATCACCAACAGCGCTTCGGGAATCAATTCGTCTGGGAACTCGCTCGTCATTCAATTGGCGAAGAGCTTGTTGTCTATCCCGCGATGGAGAAGCACATGGGCTCCAAAGGCAAGGAGCTGGCGGACCATGACCGCCGAGATCATCATGAGGTAAGGAGCAACGCCAGTATCAGCTGAGCGAGATAATAACACCAGTTTAGGTCAAAGAACTCTTGAAAACGTTTCAGGGACTGAGTTCTCAAGACTCGAATTACGTCCCCAAGCTCAAAGAGATCTGGACCCTGCTCGAGAAACACATCAAGGAAGAAGAAAGCCGCGACTTGCCTGCCCTTGAACAAGCACTCGTAAATTCTGCAGGGGAGTCAGAGTCCATCTCAAAGAGCTTTAGTCGCACAAAGATGTTTGTGCCAACGCGCAGCCACCCGAGCGCCGGCGAGAAACCGCCATTTGAGACAGTAATGGGACTCATGGCTGCACCCATGGACAAGCTTGCAGATATGTTTCGGAAGTTTCCAGATCAGAGCAAACTGTGAGACGATTATAGGATGAAAAGAAAAAACAGCATGGGCTTTTGGCGTTACTGAAATTATGTAGTATTGGAAAAGCTTGCTAGTATTATGAGCAAAGTGTGAATTTCATATTCCATTTCATCTCTCAAATACGAATTATCTGAGAGCCCACGTGACTAAATTCGCTCTGATCGAAGCCCTAGATGGAAGATATTTGGCGCCCAGCTCTTTGCTGTACCTCAATGTCTCGTAGTACACTGTTCATAGCTGATTTCCTCGAGCTTCCGGGCGACGATAACTCCTCGATGGCAGCCCAGCAAACCACTACTTTACAAGACACAACAGCCAGCTTTTCGGTTGGTGAATCTGGGCAAACCATTGGTGATGGAGCCAAGTAGGTCAACGATAACTGGAAGCATAGCCTATAGACTTGACAGCTTAGAGTATTGGCTTTGATCGTATAAGCCTACTAATGGAATATGCGGGAATAAACTCATTACGTTCCCGCAGGCAGATCGCATCTCTTAGCCATCAAGCCAGCACGCCAAAAGTAAATTCCAATGTCAACAAGGACCTTAGAAGGCCTAAGTATTCATATTACTCCCATTCAGTAGGATCCAGTGCAAACTTATAGCTCTGCGTTTCAGGTCAGCTCTGTCACGGTATCTTGGAGCCAACTTTGGCCACTTACATCCAGAACCATGCCAGAATCGGAGTCATCTTTGTCCTGTATGGATAGCCTGACAATACGAGTCTTTCTTTCCTGGAGCTTGACAATATTCTACGCTAACAATTAATTCATATCCCACTAATAGAAGGCAAAGAGTAATTACCCGTTCTACAGACTTGGCCATGATGTACTTGAAGATGGCCACAGGCCGTGTCTGTCCCATCCTCACTACCCTTGCAATAGCTTGCTCCTCAATGGCTGGGTTCCACTGGGGTTCAACTATATGTACAATATTTGCCTCTGTCAGGGTGAGCCTGCGTTGATGTCAGATTCTGTGTTAAGGATTAGTAGGTCTTGCGCAAAACAACATACCCGACGGCGCCAGTGTTCATAGATATCAAAAGGACTCGAATCGTTGGACATGAAGAAAATTTGGAAAGCAAAGCAGTCCGATTCATGAATGGATCTCGTCCATCGACTTGGACATATTCTATCCCACTTGCAGAGAGTGTGCTCGCCAGGACGTCAAGCGTTGTCCTCCAGCTGGAGAAAACGACACTATCCAAGCTTAGCTGGAGAACAGTCTGGCCAGATGCATCTTACCTCTTCGAATCGGCGACCAAATTTGATGCCTTGATGTTTTCGACAACTGCTGTCATTTTGGAAGACTGACCAAGCAACCCACCATTAAAGGGCGAACGACTTGATAAGTTCGTTGAAAAGGTTGAAGTATCCGTTGGGTCCGGAGATGTTGACGTAGCGTCTTCTCTTTTGTCCGGCTGCATTCTACCACACAAAGGACAGCCATCGAGATCCTCTAGAAAGAGGTTATTTTCCCAATTCCGCGAGCTGCAAAGGTCACAAGTTGGGTCTGCACTGGGGGATCGCGAGCCATTGCCCATTATCTTGGGTACAGCAAGTCGATTCAAGCACTCAAGGCTGGCCTTGTCAGTTGGAATGACGCCATGATTGCAGACTCTCCGAAGCTTCATAATTGTTGAGAACAGCACGTTGGGCTTCTTTCGAGAAGTTTCTTCTGCAAATCTGTCAAATTCCATCCGACATTCGTGAAGAATTTGGCCAAAGGAAGCCTCCTCTTCCGCCGTTGGGGTGACTGGAACCTCTTGTGTGGTCACAGTTGGAAGATCAAGGTGCGTCCGAGTCCTTCGAAGACAAGACGCCCTGAGAAGAATTCTGAGGTTTCGCGATGGGCTATCTGCCTCAAGTCCTATCTCCTGCCTGAATGGCTTGATGATGTGCTCCTCAAAGACTCTCGGCCGGCAGAAAGGCTCGAACCGCAGGAACTTCAACAGGGACTTGAGATCATCGAGGCTGTTTTGAACAGGCGTACCGGTGAGACACCATCTTGTCTCACTTGTGAGAGCTGCAGCAGCTTTAAAGAGCTTGATGGACGAGTTTCGTATTTGATGAGCTATTCTCAAATAATCAGTTTGGCTGGAGGAGGGTAGGAGACCATGGTAGAACTTGCCTTCGTCTAGTACAACCCGCAGCCACTTGACGGAATTCAGTACCTTACACCCGCTGCAGTCTTTCTCAAGAGTATGGTAAGTGGTCAATACGACAGCGTTCCCATGCAGGGAGGCTGCCGTCTTGACTCTTCTGTTCCCATGGAAAACTGCAGTCTTCAAAACATCTGGGCGGAATCGTCTGAAAGGCATAAGCGATAAGAGTCATTTGCGAGTCAAGGAATAGTCACCGTTTGATTTCATTGTCCCAAACATCAAGTACCTCTTTGCAATTGTTAGTAGTTGTCATAAAAAAGCAGAGCCTTGAATCGCGACCAGTTGTGACCAAACATACGTCGTGATGGAAGAACAATCAGTGTCATGTCCGTAGCTGGGTAATTGGCGTCAATGTCGGCGTTGAACCCGTTGGCATGACGGCGAGGCAGAGCCATCGAGTGCTTCGAAAACACGATTGCACTGAGCATCGTCAGTGTTTTCCCCAGACCCATCATGTCTGCAAGTATTCCACCACGACCGGGGGTGGCTTGATGAGAGAGCAGGCTGTCAAAGAATAGTCCAAGTCAGCTATCCGGTGATCCTCACATTAGGAGACTGGGATCAGGATACCTATGATGAATAGACGAGAGCAGTTGCGTGTGCGTTTGCAAAACAGAGTAAGAATTTTCTCTGTCTAGTATGAAGTCGACGCCCCGGAGCTGATGCCTGTAAAAGACCCGTGTCAGCAACAGACAGTTCCAAGATTTCACGACGAAGATGTGTCAAACATACTCCTTGAGGTAGGTATCGACCAAGTGAGGGCTCAGCACGTTGTTTATGCTGCTCACGTCGTATGCTGTTGGACGAACAACACAATCTGGATCGTCAAAAGATTCCAAAGCACCCTCGATCTCTTGGGTCAACTTGGAATCGTTGAGGACAGGGCCAATGAGATGCCTCAAATCTGTCTTCTGGTTCTGTGGGTAGAGATAGTGAGGGTTCATATAGGAAGCCTCTGGTTCTAAGAAGACTGGGTGCTGCAGGAAAACATTGGCGGTTGCCATGATCTCACCAACTTCTTCCATGGAACCCTTTGGACCTAGAATATTGACGGTGATCTCGACCGGAGAAGCCTTACGACTGGATTTTGGACGCCTGGCATGAAGAGCCTCAACCCCGACAACGGCCTTGAAAGACACAGAGGTGACTTTGTCGGCGACGAGATACAGAAGCGAAGTCGTGTTACAGTCAAGAACCGACCGTTTTTTAATCTCTGCCGGCTGATTGTCCATTGATAGGAAACAGCGTTGGTTCATGAGCTCAATGGGGAGCGAGAAGAAGCGAGCCCATGGTTGGCTCTGGATTGAGTTGCCGGTCATGGAAGACATCAGTACTTGCGCACCGCAAAGCTACGTATCGTCAGTTACCTGTTGACAGCATAATGAATCAGAGTGGCACAAGATGAGAGAGCATACTGACCGCTCCATAACATATCGATTCTCCTTGTTGAGTTGTTGATGAGCCCATGACATCTACTGCGTCGTTTGGTGTCTCTCGGTCGTCCAGGTCCATGAACGACTCGGGTGAGACAAGACTGTGCGTCCACCCCAAGGCGCGTTTGGCGGGGGCCTCACCCTCGGCGTCACCTTGACCATCTCGGTGTCGTTTACGCTGTCGTGGCATTTTGAATCGCTGCAACACAAGTGGTAACTCGCTCCCAGCCTGTTGATTGCGACATGAACTTCTGTGACGGAGATAAAGGGTTAAGACCAAGTGGTATGAACGAAAATGTGGCTCATTCAGCCATGCAGAATGCCTTCGGAACTACCTGTCTGCCCTGGAAAGGCTGTGGAGGCTGAGCAGGGCGAGGATGGGCAGACACAGCTCAGCTGACATGGCCCTGGTTAAATGTGCACCAGTCCTATGCAGCGTCTTGCCGCCCAGGGATAATCGAGGCGTTGTTATCCATGCTCAACCAATCGATAAGCCAGGCAACAGGCCAGGGCAGAGACGTGGCACTCTGTGGGCAACTAAATACCGCGTAATCTTTCGCCTTGAGTGAAGGTTTGGGGTTCTTTCATACTTCACTCTCTCGTTCACTACATCACTGGACCATTTTGTGTTTTATTCTTTCCCAACTAGCCGTCAGTTTCGACGTCGGTATAGGACAATGGCGTCTTCTGGCACGAGCTTCAAGAGGTCGTTGGAAACGTTCCAACGCGAGCTTTCCGAACAGCAGAAACAACAATTCAAGAGCGCCAGCCTACAGGATCTGAGTTCGACCATCCAAGAAATGCAGGGCAAACTCGGTCGCGACAAGAAACTATGTAATTTTGCCAGAATACAAAGTTTTCTGGGCGCCATGGAGCATATCGAAAAACTGGTCGCGATCTTTCTCAACGTGCATGAAGTCGTCGCATTCGTTTGGGTAAGTCAGAGACGTCAAAACGTGCTGCTTGGTGCTCCATCACAAGGCAATGTAACCGTAGGACGTCCAGTTGCTGACCCGTCAAAGGGGCCGATAAAGCTTGCACTCATGATTGCTACAGCATGGACCGAAGCCATCAAGCAGCTCCTGGACATTTACGTGGAAATTGGCGAGGCGCTTGGCAACCTCGCCTTCTTCCACGGACTTATCAAGAAGAACGAACTCGACAGATCAATTCTGGAAGACTACTTTTCCGATATTCTCCGCTTTCATCGTTGTGTCCTTGACGTCTTTGCCCGGCCCAGTGGGTTAATCCAAACCTCTCCGTTCCTGCTACTCTTTGCTAACTATTTCAAGACTGGAAGACCTTTTTCAAAGCAGCATGGGGCAGTTTTCGACGTCGGGTCAAGCCAATCATCGAAAGCCTCAAACGTCGGCAGGAAATGCTATCTGACGACAAGCTACGGTCGCATGCCATCTTTGAAGAAGTTCGAGACTCGCGTGTGTACACGGAAGGCCGATTTGACGAGTTGTCGGCAGAGCTGAAGAACGGGCTCGAGAACATCAGGAGCAGTTTAGTTTCTGGTTACTTGAAAAGTCAAAGCCCTCAAGGCCAAGATATGAAGGCCCTTTTAGAGAGCAAACTCGACCTCCCTGGGTTTAGTCGGCAAGAATCTCCCGAGCCGACGTCTCCATCCGCCGGTGACTGGGTCTTCTCACATCCTGTCTTCCAGTCATGGGAGGGGGCTAAATCACCTCAGGGGAATGTCCTTTTCTTGAACGGATCCCCTGGGGCAGGTCCGTTTCTCCTGTTGCTGCGATAGCTCTGCCGTCTTTGCTGACTTAATTGAACAGGCAAAACCACTCTGGCATGGAAGATAATTCGCCATCTCAAGAGCAAGCAAGCTAGTGAATCGAGGATTCAAGGTGGTTTGGTGTACTTCTTCTTCAAGCATGATGATGCAGATCGAAGGTCCATGAAGCCAATGCTTCGAGCCATCCTGGCGCAGCTACTTGGCCAGGACGACACTATCCTGAGATATCTGTACCAGAACTGTGCTTCTATGGATAACCACGTCGACACCAACACTCTTCAAAGCTTAGCCCAAGATTGCTTGACTTCTCGAGGTAATATCTGGGTTGTACTCGACGGCCTGGACGAATGTGGTGACAATCAGCCCGAGACAATTCTGGCCTGGCTCCTGAACAAGGCACTTCCATTTGCAGCCCGTCGAGGCTGCCAAATCAACTTGTTGGTCTCTGGGCAGCGAGATGGTCGCCTTGACAATGTTCTATCAGCACAACCTCAGATTAGACTAGACACGGTTGTTTCCCACGTTAATGATATCGAGGAGTACTCGAAGTCTCGTGCAGCGTCCATACGATCTAGATTCTCGCAAACAAGGGAGGAAGAAATGCAGTTGGTCATGAACGTTACAAGAGCATCACAAGGTACGTCTCCATCACACATTGATCGATTTGAAAGCCACTGACCAGCCAGGAATGTTCTTGTATGCCAAAGTCTTCATGACACACCTTTTGTCCACGGACTCGATAGCAGAGTTCGAGGAGGAGATTGAGAGTGATAGGTTTCCCAGGGACTTGGATGCGGCGTAAGATATAGCCCCCCAAACAGAGACTGGATTATGCTGACGGGCCAAGTTACGAACGCATCGTGCAACGAGTATTGGGATCTACTGAGTCTTCACGTACTGAGTCTTCACGGCAAAAGACAGTCAAGAAGATACTGGGTTGGGTCATTTGCTCGAGGCGGCCTCTTCGATGGCGCGAGATACAGTCGAGGTTCTGCATCGATGCAAAGAATGGAACTTTTAACGCCAAATATCGTCGTGTCGACACTTGCAAGAAGATCTGCGGTTCTCTCGTTGACGTGACGAACTGCGACATGTTCGAAGATGTACAATCCGAGCAGACAGTCCACATGGTCCATGAAACAGCAACCAAGTATGTTTCTAAGGATATGTTTCTAGGGAGATAATGACTGATAATCCTTAACAGGTACCTTATCCACAGAGGCATCATCGACCTTGTCCAACATCATGCCGACGTCGCTCTTTTTTGCTGTCGTTACCTTTCCTCTCAGTCATTCCTCGAAGGTTTCGACAGCGACAGTCTTGAAAACGCCATTCGATCTGGATATTTCGGATTCTTGGATTACGCCACAGTTCACTATCTTGATCATGTGCAAGAAGCACTGAAAAATATCTCAGGTTTACCGGATGACTTGGGGGCGGAGGTTATCAACTCTGCAACGCGGTTCTTAGAGGCTCATTCTATTGAGTCTCCTACACAGTCAACTCAGGCAACCCTATCTATCCTACAGGACGAGTTACGCACTCCCACAGCCATCAGCAGACTCTATGATAAAAAGAAAACAGAGCTGGCTACAATATTCCAAAGCCGTACCTCTGCCATCCAGACAGTAGTTGAGTCCCAACAGGCCGACTTGGCTCAAGATATCGCCTTTCTGAGTCTGTGTGGGTCGGTGCGATTCAAGTGCCCCAGAATCAACTGTTCCAGGTTTTCCACCGGATTTCGAGACAAAGATGCCCGGGATAGGCACTTGGACATGCACCAACGGCCTTTTAGATGCAACGACGCCGATTGTTTTGCCTATGCCATCGGATACGAGTCTCGGAAGCGTCTTGAGGACCACAACCGAAGCTTTCATGGCGATGACCCCAGCTCAGCGCTTGCTTTCCCTTCCATGAAGTATAGCAAAAAGCGAACAATTTTCACAGCCTGCCAAGAAGGCAACCTTGAACAGGTCAAGCAATTCCATCTCGCCGGAGCTCAACTCAACGCAACAGCTACGCAAAAGGGTTTTATCACTCCACTGATCCTTGCCACTCGGGCTGGACATGGTCACGTTTGCAAGTATTTTGTTGACCAAGGAATTGATCCTTTTGGTGTTAAAGAGCATGTAGGGCTTAAGACTTCGCCCATGCTGGAAGCTATTTTAAAGAATAATGCGGAAATTACCCAGTTTTATTGTCATTATCTTCCGGATGACCCCGACATCGCGAACTTTGCATACTGCATTGCCATGGCCATCGCAGCTGAAGCGCCCGAGGCTCTTGAGCCACTTCTCAAAGCGCGATCCCCCCGGGAGCTCGCTGCTATGCTTGAAGATGGGATAAAAGCACTGTTCGATATAATCCAATGGGCCCTCGGAGTAGGTCCACTCAAGCGTATTAAAGATCCGCGCTCAACTGATCGCATCGTCATACACATGTGGTTCCGTCGTGCATTTCCAGCTTTGTATCATGAGAATAATGTGGTTCCCCTTGCCAGTCATCTCATCAAAGGCCATGCACTTGCAGACTACGACTCCTGCAAACAACGTCTAATGCGTCTCTCAGAAGGAGAGCACAACGTCGGCCGGAGCTATCTTTGGAAGGCGTTAGAGATAGGATTCCATGAGGTTGCAGCTTTTATACTGGATTTTGCCGAAAAGGACGATTTACAAGTCACAGACGAGCTCGGGAAGACACCACTACATATGCACATGGAAACACGTTACTCACGTTACTGTGTTAGATGTTGCGATGGCTGCGTATCCATCATGCGCCAAATCATCCAAACCGGTGGGGCTGCGTCTGCAAACGTTGCAGACTACAAGGGAAACCTGCCCATCATGACCCTTGCCAGACAAAACTTTCTAACCGAACAGCCACAGATGATGGAGACCATGATTTCACATACTACTAACCTTAGTTATAGGAACTTGGCAGGGGAGAATGTGATGCATTTGGCAATTTACAGCGAATCTTTTATCCGCATGCTACTCGCGACTGGACAAATCGATCTTTTCAGCAGAGACGAATCTGGCCAGACAGCCTTTTCAAGGGCTGCTCGCGATTTAGGGGCCAAAGAAAGTGTGCTGGCGGTCCTTTATCAAGCAGATGCGGCACTTGCATGGACAGCTGATGACTCGAAAGACCACCGAACGCCGCTTCATCACGCCATAGAAGAGACAGGCCCTATAATCAAGATTCCCGGATCAGATTCTAAGGGGAAGGCAGTGTTTTTACTCTCGATTCCCGAAGTGGAAAATGTCCTCCGAGCGTTTTCAGCCAGCACAATAGACGGCAACGCTGAAGCATGCGAAAGAGTGCGCAAAGTTGCCGTTGAGCGGGGGCTCGGGGAGGCAATCAGAGTGATGGATAGGATTGGCTTTTAGATTAGGAGACTACATGTGCACAGCAGAGGGCTTATGAATGGATTTTGAGCAAGTAGCGCTGCCCATGCTTGTTGTAGGGTTGTAGAGCAGCATTTGCAATTCAACTCTTGCTTTTCTACTTTATTATCAACTCCTACACATTCAACCATTGGATACTTTGTCCTGCAGTTAGTTGAAGATATTGAAACGTGGATAAAGTCATGCATCAACCCTATTGCCACTATCTCTTAAGAGCGCTCCAGCAAGCAGCTGTTGAATTTGATTCCCGACTCTCGTGATTATTCAGCAACCCTTGGTGAGATGGCCGAGTTGGTTATGGTGTCAGGTTAGGGATCATCTTAACAACCTAAGGTTCCTGATGGAGCAATCCTCCTGGATTCAAGTCTCAGTCTCATCATTTCTTTTGCTCCCCAGCATCTATTTGCTGGCACATTCCGTGAGCAAGCGGACCTGGCAGGGAATACTGTTAACCATTAGAGAACTGGTGTGTCGGCACGGGTGAGGCTAGGTTCAAGGCTGGCTGGCGTTTTGATTCGCTCACCAAGGCTACCAACTACACTGTTGATCCATTGGTTCTTACTTGTCTTTCTCGGATGATCCTAGGGTTTGTGCTGTACTGCCTTTCCGCCCAGATTCTTCGGCTATCTATTCCGTACTGCCATGCCGATCCCAAGCCTGGGGGTTCTCGTGATGGGAACAAATGCTTGCCTGGCTCAGCGCTGCTCCAACTCTAATAGCTTGACTGACATGATCAACATTGGTAGCCACTGGCTTGGCGATATACTTGAACTCGACGATGTGGCATGGGGCCAGCATTAAACTGCTCAACAATTTCATTTGGGCTCGAATATTCATCATCAAAACGAGGCAGTATATCGATGGACTTGATACACACAGGAAACGGAAACGGTATACTACTAGTATTATTGGCTGTTATCTAAAGGCATGTATAAAGGGGGTTACCCGAATGGTATCGGCATCTATATTGGGTTGATGATAGCATTGCTCACCTCTGATCGATGGGCTCAGAGCTTGGAGAGGTGTGCATGATTGGCTATTGTGGGTTAAATGCTAATATCAACAGTGGTTTGACTGCGCCCCTTATGACGACAGGGTCCGTCCCTCGCCCGGTGGAAGAATTACAAGCAAAAGAAGAACCGATCAACCAGAATCAGGCTTCCCAAGCTTCTGAGAAAAAATGATTTGCCGAAACGAACCCGGTTGGAAGAGAATTCAACCAGCCACGTTGATGGGGGTATGGTATCAAAGGCAGTTCCGATACCGATCAATATCAGGGCCGTAAATTCGCCAGCAGTAAACATTTAGACTTCTCTTTGCCATGCTTTCACGCCAATCTTGATCATCTTGATCATCATCCACCGCGTTTCTGTGATTCGGAGTGTATCAACCGTCTTGGGGTTTTTACAATCACGAAAGCGAGCTAAGGGTAGCCGCAACCTATCACCGAGACACTCTCGTGGGTTATTCGCGCATCCTGTAAATAGAATAGTAATAATAGCTATATAGAAGCTAATTTATTAGTTAGTATACTAGGAGAGTAAATTAATAAAGGGAGATGTAGAAGATTATAGTAATAGCATGTTCAGGCATGAGGGGAAACACATCATTTGAGCCCATATATTCAACAAGAGACCTGGGCGTGATGTAAGCCTCTCACTAGACGCCGGGTTGAGGCAACTACGAACTGCAAGGACTAGGCCACCCTATATTACCTTAATACAACCAGGGCCTTTATAGCCCGACAGATACTCTATTATACTTCCCGTGTAATTAACTTAAACATTTATTGACTATATTCGTCGTGAATAAGCAACTGTCCAACCCGTCGTTGCCAGACAGTAATCCTTCTCGTCGGCCTCGCCCTAGACGCCTAAAGTCTGTACGACGTTATAAGTCGAGACAACTAAAGTGCTGTAGCAAAGACACCACTTTATGCCGGAATCACCCGACTACGGGCTATAAAGTGCAAAAGGCTTGTATCTGTGCGAATGGTTATCCCCGTTGAGCGCCACTTGATTAGATCGCCGGATCATCTGGCTAGGATTTGCCAACGTTGCAATGCACCTCGCCGAGAAAAGGCGTAACTTGAAAGTGCGAATAACGGGATCTGGTTCCCTTTTGCCTAACTGAATCTGCCCTAAATATTTCTCCTCATACCCCGCTTTCTCGTCTGGTATTGAGGCATGATTTCTCGCTTTCACTTCATCACCATACTAGTATTTCATGTGACAGTGATACTTACTTATACCACAACAAGGATGACCATGGACTTCTCCATCTCCATCAAGGCTGTGATGGCTCATGTGGTTCTGCTAGCAGTGCTCGTGAGCAGCCCATATGTAAGTACCTCTCTCATTCCTGGCCTGTGTCAAAGATTGGAGCTCAACTGCGACAGAGCGCTTCTGCTCTATCAATCCATAATGTCCCGACGAATGCCTCGTTTCGCGGTCTGAGTTGGGAGGGTCAAGTCAACCCAGGTGGCCCTCAAGTCAAGCTCCATGGGGACGTCAAGGTCAGTCCTTAGATGTTCGGTTCAAGCTACTCCAGCACTCACCATAGACAGCAAATCCGTGCTCAAATTCTGAACCTCAATCCCAACTACTTCAAGAGGCGCTCTTTATTTCCTGCGTTACCATTCTGGGCAAGACATGTCGCAGTCGACAAGCGGGCTGACCTTCCCAGTGACGCAGACAGGCTCAAGTGTGGTGGATATTCAACGGGAGATCGAGACGCTATAGAGGTAGAACAGACCTCGCTCCTACTCCAGTCACCCCTACTAAGCATCTTGAAGGATTCACGAGACGACTTGTCCGACATGGACCAGAGCTGCAGTGTCGAGGCTGGGTCCTGCAGCCGGCTCACCTGTGAGGACACGACGGCAACGTACCTCTGTAATGTATGTGACAAGCCCTGTTGAACAAGTAATTCAGATCTTGTGCTGTGGAGTATTGATCTTGTTCGTTTAGGACGGCGATAATGAGGCTAAGATGCCCTGTGTATCTCTGTCCGCCTACGTCGGGTATATCGTCGAGAATTGTTGCGACTGCTCGCGCGACGCAGGTGATCACAACCCAGTCTCTGGCCGGCTATTCAGTATCTTTGGCTGGAGCATAATCACCGGCTATGGGAACTGCAATCACGACCTAGATATTAACCCCAGAGTTTATAACCCTCCAGGGCCGAATGGGGAGTGCCTCGAGTGTCGACGACCGGATGATTCTGACTCTGACGAGGAAGAAGATACTTTTACGTTTGACCGGGACGAGCCATCTACCACAGACGAGCTCTCAAGCACGGAAGAGTCCTCAACCATAGGGGAAGAGTCAACTACGGAGGAATTCTCAAGCACGGAAGAAACCTCAAGCGCGGAGATGATCGAGTCCTACACCAGCGAGTCAACAGAAACCCCCAAGACCGAGTCCACAAGCGAATCCACGAGCGGCTTGGCAGATTCTTCAACAACCGAGTCAACTACAATATCAGCCTCCGGGTCGGTATCTGCCCACCTTGACCCAACTGGACCAATCTCCTCTTCAATCCAAACGACGACGTCAGGAGGTGACAATAACAACGGCAACGGTATTGGTCTAGGAGTGGGACTCGGACTCGGTTTGCCTCTTTCATTTGCTGTCATGGGTCTCATCTATCTTCTTCACAAGCGGCGCCCCATGTCCCCGACCCCGAGAGATGTACCTCAGTCAAGCATGTCGCGCAGCACTATTCGAGTTGAAGGGCCCAGTCAGCCAAGGAGTCGCAGATAGATGGCGTACTTACCCCTTCTTCGTGGGAATGTCGTGTCAGACCAACCAAATACACGGCGGCAGCTGAAAGAAGTGGTCGGGCGCGTTGCTAGTTTAGCTTTGTTAAGTATCTACCAGAATTTCTCGAGGCCCGCAGTCCAAAAGAAAGAAAGGAAAGTACTTGTATGGTGCTCATTTTACGTTGTTCAAGTTACTACTTGTTGCTCGTTCTTGGAAGTGTCCTTTAGCTCGTCCATAATTGCGGCAAAGATACTGTCGCAACCACCGCCCGCCATGAGACATTGTTGGTCGCTCTAAGGCAGAAAAGAGCATAGCCTTGACTCGGCGCTCATGCAATTCCTTGACCAATGATGATGATCTGATTTCCCTCTTCCCCGCAACTTTGACGCTACGCTATCACTCTCCTTATCATCGGAACCTTGACGCTTCACCCAGACAATGTCTGCTCCAGATGCTTCAAAAGATTGCAAGGAAATCAAGAACCTTGCAAGGGCTGAGTCTTATGCGAGCGGCTCAATCGTTGAGGAGTCGAAGGAGCACGCAAAGGACATCAACGCCGTTGACAATAACACCAGCAACGAGAGTACCGGTCTCTTCCCACTCTGGAAGTCTGCGTCCTCAGTAGTCGAAAATCTCAAATGGCCAGATGTTGCGAACTGGTACTCAGACGAAGCCAAACAACGATCAGACGACATTGACAAGTAGCTCCAGGCCGAGTCTACGACGTTGAAGCGGCAGTTTCGCGTCATGCTACTTGGTGATATCGAACAAACCAACATTTTCTGGAAGCAAGCACGACTTCTTTCTACTCCGCTCTATGACCAAGAACGGACCAGTCTCCAAAGTGAGGTCAGACGAACTATCCTCGTTCGTATCAAAGAACGACTCGGCGAACTTGGTGAGAAAGGTCAAAACGAATCACAGTCTACGTCTCGAGCTGACTCGTTGCTTCAAAATATACGAGAGGTCTTGGAAGACGAAGATCAAGATCAGGACGAGACGGCCCAAACACAACGGCTGATATCAGTATTCCAAGACCTAAATTTAGATAGTGTCTTGCAACAAGAGGGAACCACGTTGGGCGATAAAGACCATCAACTACTCGGACTAGACGATAATGCGACTGCCACCTGCAGTTGTGGCACTGATAAAGTCAGCCTGGGGCTGTTGCAAAGGGTTTTTATGATTGGGTTCACTTTGACAGCAGCATTCAGCCTGTCGTCCGCGAAGCCCAAGTGGACAGAGGTAAATACTCGCTATCTATCACAAACCTGTCAAGCAGGATAGGCCCAAAGAGAAGATGGACACACGTCTTTGATGACTCGGCCTGTGTCATATTCCTCGCGGACATGGTCCAGTACGACAAACATCTCGATGAGGACGAGACAAGCAACGAACTGCAAAGGAATCTGGTGGTCTTCGACTCGATTGCCAATGCTAGTCATTTTCTTGAACAGCCTATCCTTCTTCTCTTGACCAATCCTACGCTCTCTAAGGCCAAGCTGGCTATACACCCACTGTCAAATACCTTTCCGGGGTATAAAGGCCATGATGGGGACGAGGCTGTTCAATTTCTGGTCATCCGCTTTCTCGAGGGTGTTAAAACACATCAAAATGTACACGTGTGCGTTTCCGATATCTCTGACGCTGCTGGCTTTATCACGGTCCTGGATGACATGGAGACTACGGTTCCCAAGACTGCGTTGAGAGACATAGACTAGCTAGGGACGCGCTCTTCTGACCAGCCAAGGCGCTCCCACGGCGCGCTTGTTCCAAGGATCGTGGGAGCTGAAAACAGACGGGCGTTGGGCGACGCTTCATACTTTCTTTTTCCTCTCTTCTTTGGTCGCCTTTGAGAGGTTGTCGTGCACCCAACCGCCAGTGGCGTTCCCGAAAATAGCATCTTGACGGCAGCCTGCTGGCTCCCAGTTTTCAGCTCCGTTCAGCCGAGCCTGGTTTTCCTCTCAGACGGGTGATTGGGCTGACTGACTTTAAATAGGCGCCAGCCATCCTGCGGCCAGTTGGCCAAGTCAGTGGGCTACTCTCCCGTGTCGGTCGGACAGACAGGCTATTTTAACCCGCCCCCTGCGGCTGTGATGATTCTGTTGGCTCATAAATATCCGCTCCCTTTGCTCTGCCTGTATCGGTCAAAGCCTCATTCCGAACTCTCTCATTGAGCAGGCACCCAATCAGCTTTTCTGTCACCTTTCACTTTTCTCAAACATACCGCCA
The DNA here is from genome assembly GCA_014824385.1 of Fusarium cyanostomum. NCBI lineage: Eukaryota > Fungi > Ascomycota > Sordariomycetes > Hypocreales > Nectriaceae > Fusarium > Fusarium cyanostomum. The sequence continues at coordinate 78,367 of JABCKW010000176.1, read as the reverse complement.
CCTAATCTTGCGCGAAAGAAATGGTAGGTAATGTTTTGATAGCTGAATTCAGGTCTCGGGCTTCGTCCATGATTCATAACGCTGATGAAATAGTCACGCCTCCTCTCCTCAGGAAGCTGCAGAACAGAGAACATAGCCAGTCGCACCTTTGAGGATTATGAAGTAAGTGATTATTAAAACTAAATAGCGCAGAATACTGACGAATCTGAAATAAAGTGGGAGGTGGACGTCGAAATATCATGTGCAATGCAAGGTTGCGAGCACGACGTTGGCGACAATGGAGGATGGCTGTACTGGGTAAGCTTCTACTATGCCTGGTCCATTGATTGACAGTAAAGGTGACTTACTTGCCATGATGAATAGATCATTTGGAGTGGTGAGAACAGAGATGAGTGGATTTCCTGGTACTGCTCTGTACGGCTACCCTTGTACAGGAATCCAGAGCATAATACTAACCATGTATAGTACCTGTGTTTGCAAGAGGACGCAGCACAGTGGTGTGATTGTGATGATGAGGTGAGAAATCTCTGTTATGATCCTGGATGAACAGATACTAAACTGACACGGTCTGAACAGGAGTGTGCTTGTTCTGGCAATTAGATGATAGTCCCATGTGCTAGTCAAAGCGTTTAGTCGCCGTTGTCGGCAGAGTGAAGTACGTAGTATTGTCTTGGTGCGATTCTGTATTGCCGACACTAAGCGCGCGCATGTGGAGTTGCCACGAGTTTGGACATTCCGAGGATCAAGATGGGAAATGGGACGTGGGATATCACCAATATCTGTTGAGTAGTGTTGAAATCATAAGAGTCTCTAGTCTGATGGAAGAATAAATAGAACAACCAAGGCATGGTCTTGTGTCTTCCTGGGGGGATTAATGCACGTGACCTCAAGGTGATGGAGGGGTTCATCTAATGCGGGGTCGATTTTTCACGTTCGGGCAACCCCACGTATCATAAGACAAGAGTCATTGTTGGCCATCTTAAACATCTTTTAAAGACCAACAGTCCCTTGATTCTCATCCGTTGACAAGAACAACAACACCCCAGCCAAAATGACGCCTCAACTACAACAAGCCAACATCACCTTCCTCGGCGGCGGAAACATGGCCGCCGCCATCATCGGAGGTCTCCTGGCCAAGGACATCCCCAAGCACAACATCTACGTCTCGGAGCCCTGGGAAGTCAACCGGAACAAGATGGCCGAACTGGGCGTGCGAACCTCTGCAGATAACAAGGAGGCCTCTGCCGACGCCGACGTCGTCATCCTAGCCGTCAAGCCCCAGGTCGCCAAGGTTGTCTGCGAGGAACTCAGTGCCGCCTGGGCCCAACGCGACAACCTGCCCGTGGTCATCTCCATCGCGGCCGGCATCACACTCGCCAGCATCGCCCAGTGGTTCAGAGGAGACGGCGGTCGCGCACCTCCCATTGTGCGTGTCATGCCCAACACGCCCGCCTTGGTTGGCGAGGGAGCTTCCGGCCTCTACGCCGACAAGGACGTGACGGAAGCCGAGAAGAACTTGGCATCTGCTCTCCTGGGCAGCGTCAGCAAGGCTACCGAGTGGGTGGACAAGGAGGAGCTTCTGGATGTTGTGACTGGTCTCTCCGGTGAGCAGTGACATTCCCGCACCCGGTGACGCTTCAACTAACCTGAGCAGGCTCTGGACCTGCGTACTTCTTTGCCTTTGTCGAGCACCTCATCGCCAGTGCCACGAGTCTGGGCCTCTCCGAGGAGCAGGCCACCCGCCTTGCCACGCAGACCTGCCTTGGTGCCGGAAAGATGCTTGTCGAGTCGTCAGAGGAGCCCGCTCAGCTACGGAGGAACGTCACCAGCCCCAACGGCACGACCCACGCGGCCCTGGTGAGCTTTGAGAACGCAGGTCTGAAGGCTATTGTTGATGGGGCCGTCAAGGCTGCCGCCAACCGGGCCAAGGAGCTTGGAAAGAACTAAATATCAAAAGTCTATGTTATAGAGTCGCATGGTCTTCTCTTGAGGGCCCGGGGGACAAAAAACAGGCCAAATACCACAACCAAGGTTCATTCGCGTAACGCTTTCAGTTCGCACTGCCATTCGTGCTACAGATGGCTGGCTTCAAAGTGTTGACAAAGGGATGTTGCTGGAGCTTTATACTCCAGTAGTCCATCAATCATGTGCAGAGTCAAGCACGCCTTGAAATAAAAGCCCGACCTAGAAGAGTCAGGACAAGGCAACTCTGGGCTGCATTTCCTTTTCATTTGCTCCGTAGAGAAATAAGCTACCATACCATATACAGTCAGAGCTCAGAAGAGACAGTTTCCACAACAGAACAACCTTGAAAGTATGTGCCCTTACTAATTGTATCGCATCTTTGTCAGTTCAAACTCGAAAACCGGCGTTAAGGCGTATACCCATGAGTTTTTGCCAGCAATTCTCAAGCATGGACCGGGCAATTTGACATGTCCGGCCAAGTCCGCGCAGCAAGTAGCAACGTCGATCCTGTGTCGGACTTTGCGGTAATAAGCGAGAGGCCAATCGTGAAATAGAATCCAGCCATCATGCTGTCCGTCTCTGGTCCAGCTTACATCCGTCATCCTTCAGAAGAGTGTAAATTGTATATAAATCCATCGATGCTCTTTCATGGCAACAGCTCATTATCAGCACCCTCAATCGCTCAACCATCCTTTACTACCTCTCAAGTATTTATCCAAGCAACACACACCGCCAAGTCACAATGGAGTTCCCTAACAATGCTCTCATTGGCGCCTCTGTCAACATCCCTATCAACTCTCCAACTCCCGTCCTGAGCTTAGCCCGGTTGTACTTCCTATTGCAGACCGCAGGGTTGACTTACAACTCAAAGTAACGGCTCCAATTACCGGCGATTATCTCCCGATCATCCTTCTCTCTCATGGCCATGGCCCCAGCAACTACCTCTCCTCGTTCAAGGGTTACGGACCGATCGTCGACTTCTGGGCTAGCCATGGGTTCGCGGTCATCCAGCCAACCCACTTGAGCTCTAGGCAGCTCAGCTTCGAATTGAATGCCGAGAGCGTCCGAGAACTCTTCTTAGAATCGCGGGCTCAAGACATGACACGCATTCTCGACAACCTCGGCAGCATCGAGGGGGCTGTTCCCCTGCTCCAAGGCCGGCTTGACAAGTCCAAAATTGCTGTCGCGGGACACTCGCTCGGAGGATTGACAGCCAGCGTTCTGCTCGGTGCAACAAACACAGATCCACGTGATGGAACTAAGACGCAGCTTGCTGAGAAGCGCATCAAAGTCGGAGTGGTTATCGGTGGCACCGGAAGCGGCGGCACAGACCTGTCTGAGAACGGACTGGGGATGATCCCATTCTATAGCCCCGACTTTAGCGAAATGCACACGCCTTCTCTCATTGTTTGGGGTGATGAGGATGTGAGCCCTCATCTGACAAACCGCGGCGCCGACTGGCACGCGGATCCGTACACTCTTTCTCCAGGACCAAAGGCCTCAATCTCGGTCAGGGGTGGGCACCATGGCTTCGGCGGCATTAGTGGCTGGGACGCTGAGGAGTGTCAGGATGAAAGCGCCGAGAGACTGGCTGCCGTGCAGAGAGTGACATGGGCGTATCTCAAGAGCCAGTTGTATCCGGGCGACAACGCTTGGGAAGAAGCGTGCAAGGCTCTTGACGGACATGAAGAAATTGGCAAGATTGAGCAGAAGTAAGCGTAAGAAAGGCCAAGGATGAGCAGGGTTTGTCTGAGGGTTCGCGAAGAATAGTTGGCAAATTGATGCATCTATGTTGGGAGGTAGCATAAGAACTACAACTGGGTGGGATCAGATGCCTATTTGATAAAAATATACGGGACCTAGCTTGCAACGGACCTTCTGCACTTGCCTCTACAGCAACTTAGAGATATCAATATCAGATGATAAATGTATTATTTTGCAAGTTGGCCAAGTCCTGTGATGGTCCTGACATGGATCATAAATCGTGGGCTTATTGGTCTTCATGCAATTGCTAGCAAGTCAACTTCTTAAAACAGTAATTCGCATCATACCCTAAAGCAAAGGCGTCAGTCGACATTCAGTTGGGATGCCCGAATTTGCGACATAATCCTCGAGATGGCGTGCTCGAAGGGTCCATCTTTGCAACTCGTCCACCTCTTAACACCACGCAAGGGCACACAATAGGCAGTACGAATGATCCATCATGTGGGAACCGGCAGTAAACACGGCGAAACAAGACGAGTCATTTTCGATATCGTAAGAGATGGGGGATGTGCTTACAATTGATACCCGAGTCAATTAGCATCGACTTGTATATATGGTTGCCGAGCCCTTGAAGCCACCCCATCCGCTCGTAGAAATGTGTTTTTTTTTTTAATCTTTCGATCCGTAAAGACAAACAAACCAACCACTCTCTATGAGCCCTTACATGACAAGCGGTCGCTCGCCGTCACCCAATGAGCCCACCAAGTCTGGTCGTGGGACCAAAGTGGCTGTTGTTGGCGCTGGAGTGAGCGGCATTTGCGCCGCTGCGCATCTCCTCATGAATGGGGCCGACGTTACTGTGTTTGAAAGATCCGGGGTAACATCTGGGGTATGGCATTACGACGCAAGGGCACCCAAGGTTACCAAATACCCAAGCGAGAAGCCCTCTGCTGGCGACTACGAGACATCCCTCCCCGGTCAGTTCTTACCCAAAGGCACCGACTCCATAATCAAGAATGGAGATCACGGACATCCTCTCGGAACCAAAGACCCCGAGGCTCTTGCTGTCGCCTTTTGTCCCCCAGGGCCGACATATTACGGCCTACGGAACAACGTCCCGACGAGCCTACTACGAAGCAGTCTTGGCCCCTGGCCAAAGGGAACTGAGGAGATCACCGGGCATGCCAACATCAAGAGCTATCTTCAAGGACTCAGCGCCCAGCACGGCGTCGATGACGTGACGCTATTCCACACCCGAGTTGAGGACGCCAGGAAGAGCGACGATGGTAGCCACTGGGTTCTTAGGACGCTAACCCTGCTCAAAGGAGACGGCCACCCTCGGTTACTGGAGCGAACGTGGAACTTTGATGCCTTGGTGGTAGCATCCGGCCACTACAACCTACCTCATATACCCGATACCCCCGGTCTTGCTGAGTGGAAGGCTCACTTTGGCGACAACATTATCCACACCAAGCAGTATCGTAACCCTGAAATGTACCGGGGATAGACAGTGCTTATCATTGGAGGTGGCGCGTCGGCTTATGATACGTGCCGTGAAGCAACTGAGACTGCCAAGCGGGTTATCCGGAGCACGAGAGGAGGTGACTTTGATTTGCCGCCGTCAATGTTCCCCGAATCGGCGGAACATGTCGGTGGAATCGAGGAATTTGTTCTGGAGAAGGATCTTTCTGGCTCATCAGCTCCCGTGAAAAGTTATATCCTGCTGAAGGATGGAAAGGTCCTAGAGGGTATCGACAACATCATCTTGGCGACAGGATATCTCACTTCTTATCCTTTCCTCGCCCAGTATCACAAAGACGATGTGCCTGTAGAGGAAGCGACACGCGATGTACTCGTTACCTCTGAGGGTAGCATGATACATAACCTTCACAGGGACATCTTCTACATTGAAGACCCCTCACTATCGTTCATCGGCGTGCCGTACTATACGGCCACATTTTCGCTTTTCGACTTCCAAGCACAGGTTCTTGCCCGGGTACTTACAAGAAAGACGATGTTGCCGAGTCGAGATTCGATGAGACGGGAGTATGAAGACCGTGTTGCTAAAAAGGGGCGAGGACGAAAATTCCACAGTCTGGCAGGTGATGGTGACGAGCTCAAGTATGTGAGGGATCTGCTACATTGGGCAAACTCAAACCTTGTGGATAATCAGATCGAGCCCCTAATTGGCCATTCCGAGCAGTGGCTCAAGACGTATAGATCACAAAGGGAGAAGCGGAAGCTGCTTCGAGTAGCTCAAGGGGTTAAGCCAGAGGGACCATGGGCAAGGCCTGGTGATTTAGAGAAAGCTTGAATACTCATTTCACTTACATAGTGCAGTCTACATAGTCGTTAACAGAGTAAGTAAACGAAGTGTCCTCTTCGAGCTGTAGACCTAGGTATTAATGGCCTGTCAGATGTTGCAGCCACCACAAAAGATTAGATCTAATGCTACCGTCTCATGTGTGGGGGAGCGGGATCTACCCAGATCGTTTCCAGCCGATGACTTGCATGACAGCCGTGTGTCGGGTCCTGCAGGGTTAACGCGAACAGTACAACCCAGTACAGAGGCCAATTCTCCTCAAGCTCCGACTACGAGCCTGGATTCACACTCGATAATCTCAACATATCATACAGAGGGGAGCTTTGTTACTAACCCCTGCGAGATTGGATTGCTGACGAAGGGTGCTTCGTATCTAAAGCCAAGAGTGTGGATCTACTCTGTTCTGCAGTAGGGTCGCTTTATTGTTCCATCTGATTTATGCAAGCTACCATCAAGCACGTTGCGAGGTTAAAATGATTATTATTTCGAAGGGCTACGGTTTGTGAACGTCTGGGCCCAGGCTCACCTCGTTGAGTACGTGGAACACGTAAGATGGCTGGAAGAGAGAGCAAGACCACAACTTCCGCTCATCGTCATATTAACCAGATGTTCGTTGAACTATTCCATTGACTGTAACTCGTTTCTTTGTTGACCTTGATGATTGACCTTGATGTCTCCTGGTGGTGTTGCCAAGACAAGCCGGCCACTGAAAGACGCTAGACGTGGGATGGAGGGCACAATAACCGGTCGTAGCTCCATCTGAGACGCCTCTCCAGAGGAATCAAAGTCAATGACTGCGTAGGTCGGCAAAAAGCTCAGGGCCACATTATCAGGCAAGGTGTCTTGCCTCACCGAAGCTCCATATCTTCTGCTGCTGCTTCGTGTGAGCAAACAGCGAGGGCCCACCAAGGTTAGGATGGTTCAATGCGGCTCTTAGCACCAATGACGACGAAACCTCCATTGTGGGAAGCGAAGGATCACTGGTAAATCCCTCAGCATGCCCAGAGACTTCATTGACCGAGGCAGCTCCATATGGAGACCATGGACAACTCGTGGGGGTACAGAGCTGCAAACAAAGTACCCGAAGGAGAGGAGCAAAAGTGCTGTACTGTTTACAAACGCCTTTGCCATGCCTTTCTGCCTCCAGCAAGGTTGCCAAGATGAAATGACGGCTTACGACGTTGGATTTACTAATCGCTCACCTTCACGGCACGACTCTCACACCACTAAAGACGCTGGCGTGTGAATTAAGCATATTATTTAACTTGGGATGGCCTGCGTTACGCGCGAGAGTGGAGTTTTGGTTGGTTCTAGGGCGATATCCCCGGTGCTAAATAGTGCGAGGCACCTTGATGGTTGCTGGATAGTGGAAACTTGAGAACCCGGATAGACATGGTGTGACATAGACACTGACATTAAACCAGGCTAAGGATCTTCCGCTCTACAAGCTATAATGTTTTACTCTCTCTTGATTTGTCCAGCCTTCGGATATGCCGCCGCGGAAGAATCACCATACCCGCTCCGAGTCGAGGCTGCATCGCCAGGCCTCTAAACCCCCACGGGTCGAGTTGAACAGGGCCATGCGCCCGAAGAGCCAAGAAACAGTGCCACTGAGGAACAATTAGTTTAGGCGTAAGCTTGTTGGTCGATCCAGGTACTGTAGTGATGCCCCTGCGGTCCACCCTCTTGGATCCTGGAAGCTCTCACGAGGTTACGATGGCCCGTCAAAAACGCTCTATAAAGACCCTCAAACACCTCCTGCATGAACCTTCTTGTTTCCTCAGCCACTCAGCCGCATCCAGCCTGACCAGTTTCGAGCCGACAAACTCTGAACCAACCAGTTCACGCCGACAAGCTCCAAAATGATGTTCAAGTCCGCCACCGCGGCCTTCCTACTCTTCGGAGCCGCCGTTGCCTCTCCCATCCTTGCCCGAGAGGAGGCCACTCACACCAAGGATGCTCCCCAGTCAACCCAGACCTCCAAGGTCTACGACTGGGCTGAGGGTTGGACCAAGAACTATCCCATCCACCAGTCCTGCAACTCGACCCTTCACCACCAGCTGTCCACCGCCCTTGACGAGGCCGTCCAGCTGGCCCAGCATGCAAAGGACCATATCCTCCGACACGGCCACAAGTCTGAGTTTGTTCAGAAGTACTTCGGCAACGGCTCGACTTCCCAGCCCATTGGCTGGTTTGACCGCATCGCCAACGCCGACAAGACTGGCCTGCTCTTCCGCTGCGACGATCCCGACCGTAACTGCGTCACCCAAGACAGTAAGTGGTTTCCTCCTGCTCACCAAGCACTGAGAAGCTAACAAACATCAGAGTGGGCTGGCCACTACCGAGGTGACAATGCCACTTCCGAGACTGTCATCTGCCCTCTCTCTTTTGAGATCCGTCGAAGCCTCGACTCTGTCTGTGGTCTTGGATACACTGTGGCACAGTCCAAGCTCAACACGTACTGGGCCACTGACCTGATGCACCGCATTCTTCACCTTCCCACCATCAACGAGAAGACCGTCGACCACTTCGCCGAGGACTACGCCGAGGTCCTCCAGCTCGCCAAGGACGACCCCTCCAAGAGTGCCATCGACAGCGACACCCTCCAGTACTTTGCCATTGACGTCTACGCCTACGACATTGCGGCTCCTGGTGTTGGCTGCACCGGCGAGGCTAAGAAGAAGGCTGACGCCAAGAAGGAGACCAAGGAGACCAAGACTGGCAAGGACAAGCCCAGCGAAACCAAGGACGCCGCCAAGGAGTGCCACACTCACGACGATGGCGTTGTCCACTGCTCCTAAGCTTTGGCCTAGTCTTCTGGACCCATGTTCCGCCTCATAAAGTTGACTTCGCCAAACACTATTATAATAGATATTTAAATGAGAAACGAGCAATTCCGCATGTGAGCATGCTGCAAATTCTGATCCACCTGGTTTCCCTATCTATCAGAATTGTGTTTGTTATTGTGGAAGCACCTTGCCTTTGAGAGAGCACAGGGCAGTTTGCATAGCCCTATCGATCAGATCATCGATCTTCCATAAGCGAATCGTGACTATTCATCCTGATTTCTATCCACTACTTAACCTCACTGTTGCCAGTAATGATCAAGCTCTTGAGGGCGTTGCATTCCTATTTTCCAGACTTGTAGGTTGAACGTTTCAGCTGATACACGGGAAATTTCATGAAAATGACCTCTCGGATGAATCTCTCAGCCTCTACTTATCCTGTCCTTCTGCGAAATCGCTCTCGACCAGACGTACACCTTCCACAATCTTCCCCATGTGCGTTTTTTCGATAAGCTCACACTCCTGCCGAATCTTGGCCATGAGAACCTTCAAGAACCTTACCGGACTCTTCGAAAACCCCGACCTGTTGACAAATGTGCCCATCATTCCCCCGGCCAGAATAAACCCATCAGGACCAAGGGTGACCGATTCGTCCGCAGAACTCCAAGCCAGACCGAGCGAGTCACACACAGCAGTGTAATCATCAAAAGACGACAGGTAAAGTTGCCCAGCAAAGAGATTGAGGTGGATGATCGTGTCCCGTAGCATGTTGGCCGCGGTCGCCCTTTTCGGGGCCGTGTAGAGATGCAGGTGATCAAGCGGCTGAAATCCAAGGTTAATCCGGGGGGCATATAGATGCAGCGTGACATGCAGAGACGCCTCGATGGATGGTAGAAGCTCTTGGGCCTCGTAGGGACTGATGATGACGAGCCACATGCTGTGTGTCTCGGCATTGCTTGTCAAGATCCACTGCACAGGGCGTTGAAACGAGTCCGAATAGTTGTTCTCCCCAAAGGCCGCTTTGATAGTGGTAGCGAAATCTTGCGTTGCCCAGATGTTGTTTGGGAACTCGCAGACGTCAAAATGGCTCGCCGCTGACGTCTTTCTGAGAGCCTTGAAAGCTGGTTTGAAGGCGCTGCATTCGCTGGGAAATTGACCATCTGTGATAAACTTTGGTAGACTCGGGTGAATCCAGTGAGTCGCAGGCTCTGCCTTGGGCGGCCTCTCGACCTGTCGTTCCTGTTCGGTTTCAGGGGACAGTTCTCGCTCTTGTTCTTCCTGGAGTGAAGCTCTGTTGAGGTCTGTCAAGCCAAAGTCCTCGCAGTGAGACTGGAATTCATCGCGAATGTGAGGCTTAACGCGGTCGAGGAGCAACGACAAATTGATGTCGGCTTTGCGTGGGCGATATCGTTTGTCAAGGCTCTGTGCTTCGGCTTCAAGGAACTGCTGAGCCCATGTCAACCTGTCCTTGCAACTGCCGTGGGATCTTGATTCAGAGTTCCAAAATGCTTGCTGTTGGCGGAAACGGATGCCTTGAGTGAGCCACAGCGGTATTGCTCGTCGCAAGTCAAGACAAGTTTCAGTAATGACTAAACAGAGAACATCGGACACCGTGATTTTCTCCGTGGTTGAAGATTCTTGTCCCCTTTGTAGGACGAGTTTCTGTTCAATCTCCCGTGGAATACAAAACGCTACCGTCTGGCCCTTTCCAAGCTTTCGCATCCGCATGCATGCTAAGAAGAGGTCAGAGATAACCACAAAGCTGTCCGTGTGCTCACGGTCAATACGTACCTTGAACGAGCCTGTCTTTCGTCAAGTTAGCACCCAAGGTCACTGCGGCTTGGTAGTTCGCAGGGAGCTTCAGATCTGTGCCTCTAGTGTGAGCTTCGTCGAGGAAGACAAGGCATCGATCCAACTGATCAGCGAACGGAGATGTCTGAAGCTCCTCAACCTTTCCATATCGATCAAGCACAATAATCTCGTCGAGGTCGCTGAAACAGATAACCGCTTGGGTGTTTTCATCATCGTAGCAAGCTAGCCATTGTCTTGCAAACTCCAGATTGGTAAGATCGATGACTTGCGCGCCAACATCGAGAATCACGCGGGTATTGAGGCTCATGTTCAACACCATTTGAAGAAGCGACTGGCTGTCAAAGGTTGCCCCCTTCATTTCCTGCGGCATCAACGCAATGCCGTTTTCCGGGCGCAGCAAATACTCGAGCACTAGGGCGTTGGTGTGCTTCTGCTCAGGGAGGTCCAGCTGCTTGATGTCCAACGGAAGAACGTACCTGGAATCGTTGGTTCCGCTAAATCCCGTCGTCGGGCTGCTTTTCCCCTTGGCTAAATCCCAACCCGAGGCGGATAGCTTGTCAGGGAACTCCTTAGACTCTTTCGTAAAGACCAGACGGCAAAGATAGTAATCAATGGCAGCCTTGGAGTATCTGATATGAGGGAAAATCTCAGATGTGCATTGCACACGATCTCGGAGATTGATGCCCTCCAGGTGTTTGTAGGCTAGAGGGAGGGTTAGGGCCGTCTTTACCCAGGCTTGGTATTCGAGATCGGCATTGTCGGACCTGGTGAGCAGACTGAACGCAGAGTAAAGAGCATCATATTCAAGACCGCTGTAGTAGTAGCTCAAGCAAGTGAGTACAATCACAACGTCAGGATGGCTGAACTCGGATCGAGGTGTTGGGTTATCCTTGGCACGGAAAGGTACGGCGAGTAACGTCTTTGTCTCTCTGTGCGGATCTGTGCCGTAGTTAACCCTCCATCGCTTCTGGCCAAGTGCAAAAGCAAGGATTCCACCAGCCAAAAGGCCACGGAGAAGCAGGATGTGATTGATGGTCATTTCATCCCAGAACAAGCTTTGTTCAACTGCCTGGGTCTCCTCAGGCGAAAGCTCCCACTGAGTGATGTAATGCTGAACTGCATCTCGCACCCTTGGAGGTTGGCGTGCGATAGGGAATCCAGTCATTCCAGTTTCACAGATGTAGCTGGCCACGCGGTTGAGGATTGCCTCTTCGGCATCGGGTCGTAGAATGCGTATTCTTGGAACCCTCTCGAAGTGTCGATCGTCAAAGTCGATCGATTGTGAAAACTCAAGCCTTGCCTCACCACAGAACTTTGCAACCAGTCCTAAGACCTGCTGGATGATGGTCCATCGGTCAGGGCTATGCTCGATTGGTCGCTGTTGTCCCAGGGTGTAGATCAGCTCGAATTTGACGCTGAAATTCTCGTCGCTCTCATCCACTACGTCCCTTGAGAAGCTGTCAAAGAATCGTCGAGTCTCCGTCATCCTGTCGGCAGCCTCAGTATGCCCGGTGAGTTGGCATTCCAGCTCCATAAGTTGGAAAGATAGGAGATGCTCCGGCTGAATCATCAACACACCGCCCTCTTCCATGCATCTTGCTGTCATTCGCTTGATCACACCCGCCCGATGTGTGTCCATGCGGATGTCTCTTGAGAACGGCATCTGGTAGACAGGACGATCAAGCAGGCCAGCCAACTTTGAGACCAACATCTGATACATCTGCTTCGCTTGCGGCTTAGCCACGATAACTCGAACCAGCTTTGAGCCATTGCCGAGGGCCGTAGCGACGATTGGCACAATAACAGTCGACTTTCCTTCTCCCATGTTCAGCTGCATGACTGCGTTCTGGTTGTCTGGAGGCTCGATCATCTGTTGAGCAATCTGCTGCTGCACGTCTCGGATCATGAGCTCGCTCTCGCATTCCAGCAGCAGCCATTCGGGATAGTCGTGAGGATTCCATCCCTTGTGACCAGTGTTTTCGAGCTCCCGGAGGAGATCCACTTGATCGGTTTGGAAGCGTATGAAGCGCTTGGCCTGCTGAACAGCAGTGACGGCAACGCCATATTCAATGATGGCATCTTTCCATGGGCTAGCCAGTTGCGACCATCGCGAGTTTCTCAGTTGCTGCAGAAAAAGGATGGGTGAAACTCTGGGCATAAACCCTGCCTCTGCAAGCATAGATTGCACCGCTTCCGGAACGTTAACTGAAGATTGCGATGTCCGTTCCAGAGGCGCATGAACTGCATCTGATAATGTGGCGTAGATGGATTTTGCGCGTCTCTCACAATGGTCCAGATGTTGTTGAAAAAGAGAGGCATGTTTCATGATCCGCTCCCCATTCAGCTCGTTTCCAACATGGTCTCTTAAACTCGAATGACTCTGTCGTAGCTCCCACAGGTAACGATGCTCATACTGCAATTTTGCTTTGGACTGGACAAACTTGAGCACATGAGTCAACTTCTTGCTCGTTTCTCCACTCCTCGTCGTTGTCCGGAGAAGGCCATCTAGCGCTGGGGTTGGAGTCGGAGTGCAAGGTGGAGGAGCTTGACGGAAGATATTCTCGATGGATACGAATCCTTGAGAACGACTACCTAGACTGAATGTAGGCCTTGCAAATACGGGCTTGATATTGGCAGTTTCCACAGGTAGCCCGTCCAAACGGGAGGCAACAGTCTCGAGGTAGATCTTGAACCGTCGGTTCAGAAACCATGCTCTGAACATCATGGATACCGACTCCATTGCCTCCGAAACATCGATGTATGTCTTGACTAGATCTCCCTGTGGTGTGTTTGGGAAGTGGCAAGGCCATTGCCGTTCGAGTTGGTCCCGAAAAGAAGTGACAGCCCGGGCTTTGTTGGCTTCATATTCCCGATCACGCCGCTTCAGTGTGTCTCGGCCAGATTCATCCAGTAGTGGCGGTAGACATACTTCAGGGCATTGGCTGAATGGAATGTCTGTGTTCTGGGCCAACCTTTCAAGCTGCACTGGTTGAAAAGTGTACCCCTTCGACAGATCATAGAAGTGGTCTGCGGGTAGATGAGTATCATGTACAAACGGAGATATAGAGAGCATAAGAAGTGCCTGGGTGACCTGAACGTCGTGCTTGGCCGAGTATGATATCGTTGCTATCCAGACCATCAGCTCGAATTTGTTCAGCCAGTGTTGGTCCTTCTGGAAGGCGTGGTGTAATTGGCACCAGACAGATGAGAGGAAAGCTCTGGGATCTTGAAGCCAGCTGGAGTCGTAGACCATCTTACTCTTCGAAAGTTCTCCTGGGAAAAGGGTTGTCCCATCGTTGAGAAGCTGGTACAAGTGGAGGGCAAGTCCTGGTTCAATGGGCTTGGAGAGAGTACAACGCTTGCGATATGCCCGAAAGGACATTTCTGCAGCGCGAACCGCTCGATCCGACTGTTGCCCCCGGTCTCTTGAGCTGTACACCATATCATGCTGGGTGGTAAATTCCTCGGCGCCAAAGCCCGAAACCTGTTGGCGAGAAGTTCGAAGGATTGCTCGCTCGGCCAGTTCCAATGTGGTATGAGTATCTGGATGCGGAACCTCATGTTTGGGATAGAGGAAATCAATCTCACGAGCCCTTGCGCGAATCTCGTGGACAACCCTGTAGAATCGGTCATCTTGAGTCAGAAAGCTCAAGCCGGGAGACCATTTGACAACCTGCATTACTCTCTCGTGGGAAGGGTAAAACGACCGACTTGGAGCGAGGGCAGCGATGAGGCTCAGCCGTTGGTAAGCAACTTGGGTCAAGACATACGGTGCTCGAAAAGATGCAGACCCCAGTATTTCAAGAGCCTCTTCAGTCCCCGTCCGCCCAAGGAAAGGGTCCGGAAGACAATATGAGGTCAGCGCATGGATATAAGCGAGGAACAGTTTGCTCTCCACTTTACCATGGGCGTCGAATCGGCCCAGAAGATCGTCAATCCTGTAAGCCTGAACGCGGCGAGCAGTTCCATGAGTAACAGAAACGTCCACGTGCCCATCAGTCGTCTTCCGGTATCGAACGTCTCCTTCAGGAAGTAGCAATATCCTGGTGGGCGGGTCCTTGGTACTCTGCAGAACGAGTTTGCTTGCAAGCCCTACAAGTGTCCCAATGGACTGATCCACATCGATTTGCATATCTCGAAATTGCCTCGACGTGATTGCTGCTTCTCCAGGCTTCAAGAGGAATTCCAGCTGTAGGCCTGGAACCTGCACCTCAAGGGAACCGGCCTCCGCGTCATATAGCATGTGAAGGCCCAGGGGAGCTTCGAGGGGAGACAGAACTGCCGCAATGCGCCCAGCCAAATCGCTGGAGGGGGCTAGTAGGAATATCTTCTCAGGTCGACCAAGCTTCCAACTTACGTCGTGCCGATGAAAGTTCCAGTTGTCCGAGTTTGTGCTCCAGGGGTTGCTAAGCGGGCAGAACTCGATGGTTCCGGTGTCGTTATGATACCAATGTGCATATTCGTTGACAAAGGAGTGCGGCAAGAGCCCGGTGAAAGTCCTTGGGGGGATGAGATCCATGGTCGACCCATTCTTGTCCAGGTGCACGAGGAGATCAGGATTTGACTTGCCATGAGGAGCATCCTGCATTCCAAAATGAACAGTGTGGCCTTGAACCTGGTTGGTGGCGCAGAAACGCATCCCTGGTAGGGCACTCGGCATAACTTCCAAGACCATCGATCCGAAGAGTCTCTTATAGTCGCTGTGTTTCTCATAGTCTCGAGGAAGACGTGATAGAGGAAGACCATTTACCAAAAGCTCTCCTGTAAGAACACTGAGATGGACTTTGAGCTGTGAAGAGGTCGTCTCAAACCAATAGCATGTTGAAGGTGCCAGAGACCACGAATAATCCCGGTTGAAGGCAGGCCAACGTCGTTTGATAGCTAGATCGAGACATGGATTTCCATTCGTAATCACCATTTCGACCAAGACTGAACGAGCACGATGAAGGGTACTTCTCGATCTATCAAACATGACATCTTGAAGGGTGTGCTCTGCTACATTGGTCAAGGTGGAATTGTTGTATATGATGATAGAAGCCTCGACTAGAATCGATGCTTGTTGTGAATCTGAGAAGATCTGGGCCATGAACCTGTCGTCCACATTGAATGTATCCACGCAAATCAGGGCGATGTTAAGTGCGGTCTCCAGAAACTCCGTTCGCTGGGTATCATCGGTAGTCTCTTGAACTTTTTCAAGCAAGTTGATCAGCCATCGGTAAGAGATCTTACGACATTGACTGAGGAGATCGAGAAGCGGTCGAGACAGATCTTGGTCGGCCAATGATAGTAGACGAGCTGCCAGGAACGTGAAAGAACATAAAGCAGTGTGGGATTCCCAGTTCTCCTGAACTCGCGAGACGCATTGAGTGAGTTGTTCTAGCATCTTGCGACCAAATTCTGGGTCAGATAGTCGTGCATGTGTGCATCGTGAGCTCTCGGAAATAGAATCAGGGCCAGCTTGTAAGCTCACTTGGAGCAGAAAGGTAGCTGTCTCGGCTTTGTTGAAATCGATTGTAGGCATGGCGAGCTGCGTCAGGACACTCATCCATTGTATACGGTATCCAAATGGCAGGATAGCCAAAGCCTTGTACTCGCCCAATGACATGTAGTCTGGACAGTCAGACTGGCTAGCTATGACCTGGTTGGGTGTCTCGCCATCCGGCCGGGCCCAAGTGCGTAGGAGGAAACGTTTCAAGGCTTGAGCACGCTTAGGCGGTTTGAAAGTGCAAAGATCCGATAGTTCGAAGGATGGACTGAAGCTGGAAAGAAAGCCACCCCGACTATTGTCGTAATAACGGAAAACAGAGCCGTTGTTGACACATACATCCGATTCGGAGCTATGGCCAACCTTCTTATCTTCTCGATGGGTAACAGCATGAGGTTTTGCTTTCGACAAGAGATGAATTCGGTAATTGTGTCCGGATTTGAAGTAGGGGGCAAGTGCTTGATAAGTTCTCAGGGGGCAAAATGATTCGGGACGAGGCATCCCCGAAGACTCGCATTTGAGCACGTTGTCAATGAGATAGAGCGTGATGTCTCGCCATTCAGCAAAGATAGGGGGTACAGCAAGTTCAAAAACTGTAGCCTGCGCTTCAAGCTCCTTGCTGGGTAGTGGCCACTCGTGAACGGCAATTGCCAGATTCCTTGCTCTGTTCGAAAGATAGCAGCGGTGACAATCAGGGGCGTGCTCCCAGTATTGGATGCCGTATTGAACCTGGGATCTTTGTTCACACGTGCTGTTTGCGTGCTGCTGCATCAAGTTGTCGTATTCTTGTCTGAGGGAGCGAAACTCTGCCTTCTTTGCTTTCCTCTGTTCTGAGGCCTTCTTTTCAATCTGACGCTTCATGCTTTGGTGCATGGAAGACTGTGAGAAGTACTGCACTGGAAATGACCGTCTCTCCCCGTAGGAACGAAGAACGGAAGGCCTCGCCGCTGGCAGGGCAAGTCGTTTGCGCTTCAAGAGGTAGGTTTCAATGCGATGAAGTCTCGCCATGTCTTTGATCAATCCAAGCAAGAGTGCTTGCCAAACCACTGTTGGTATTTCCGGGTCAAATTTCTCCAACATGGGGTGTGCATGAACGGCCGACTTGTCAGCTGCAACCCATAGTTCTCCGACCACGAGAAGCATTCTTGATGCTCCCTCGGGACGGCTAGAATACCAGTTTGCAGCGGCGTAATGGTAGTTCTGAAGCAATAATCTCAGATTCTGGCATGTTAACTCCCTTTGGACGTGCTTTTTGATCCACTGGTCAAGGTGAGTGGCCACCCACGATTCAATCATGGCCAGGTGGAAGGGCATATAATCCTCGTTGACGCCTGAGCGATATGATGAAAGTTGATCCGCATCAAAAGTGGAGACGCATGCCGTCGGACTGAAGGTTGAGGATCGGCTTTCCGTATGTCGTTGGGCTATCGAAGCGAGGAATTCGTCTGCCTTCAGGAGGGAGAAGCGTATGTTGTCTTTCATGCCAAGTATGGAGATTGCTTCCAGGTCAAGTGGCTTGTCCGACCTTGCACAGATCCCCTTCCATCTCTGGGCCAAGCAGTTCGAAGTTTTTGACACGATTTGTCCAACTGTTTTCGGCCATTTTCCCCTGAAAGGACCTTCCAGTTTACAAAGTCGCCGAGAGACCTTGGTCATCATTGTATGAAGCACATCGCTTGGACTTTGTAGCTGATTCGCAGCGTCGAGCACTTTGGCCATCAGGAATGCCATAAATGACTTGTAGACACCCCCAGGGCTAACAGCAAGACTTCTCATAGTAAGATGCAGAGCGACGCGGACAAGAAGCCAAAGGGGAGATCGCCTCCAAGGAAGCTTGCTGTTGCCCCAGACTACTTCCTCATGGGTATTCTTAGAAACACCTGCAACACTGATCTGTTTGCCGGCTCCTTGAAGGATGCTCGTGAACAGCTCGGTAATGATTCGTGGATCGGTCGTGTCTCTATCCTCATCGTGCTCCTGTTTGGCTTTCCTGACCTTTTGCTTCATCTCCGGTACCGTTTGGTGACCCATTTTGACGAGGGTTTTGGTCAAAACAGACTGAAATATATCAAGCTCGAAGTCATGAAGAGATATTTCGGTTGCGATTGTGGGAAACTGGCGGACCAGGCGGCCCTTTGTGGTCATGACAGATGCATTGGTCGGAGATAATTCGAACGATTCGAAATTTACTGAAGCAGCCGCCCTTCGAACCAAAACTCCTGCATTCTGTGCAGTGATGTGAAACAGAGCGACAGGGCCTGTGAATCACCGGGCTATCGTTAGTGAATGGTCTGGGGAGGCATTTGCATCAAATCATACCGTCAGGGGAGAGTTCTCGTAGGGCTGTTCGTACACCATCTTCGCTGAGATATCCGTGAATGTCTCTCGAGTTGCGCATGGTCTTCATCATTGAGATGCAAGCCCTGGAGGCCGCCTGATCCTCGGGGCCTGACTCTGCAAGAAACTGCTGCAGAGAGTGCAGTACAAAGTCGATGAGGAATGCTTCAGTTGAACTAGAAGCGTCATCGTGACCTGGGAGCTTGGAAGGCAGAAACAGGTGTTGAAAGAGGTAATCAAGCCTCTCACTCGAAACCGAGATTGTAGTATCCTGTAGGTGGGACATCGGAGCGAATAGGTGACGGAAGAGTAGCTAAAACAAGATAGAAACTTTGGGGTGATGGATAACGGAGTGGAATTGGGGAGAAGAGACATGTAGTTTAGGGAGAAACAGCAGAACCAGTTGCTTGCACAAGCGTGACGCTTTATATATGAAAGACAGTGGTCAACTGACTCAACTTAACGGGCCTCTACTCCCCAAGCTTGACTGACCTTTCAGGGCCATGGCACCCAATAATCAGTTACTGCAGCAAGCCAAGAGCATAAATTTCACCAGAAAATTCGACAAAGACCCCGTTGTCTAGCATAAACTTCCACGTACGTTGACATCGAGAGCCTGGTTAGCACTTTGGGGGGCCTCCCACATAGCTAGTACCAACTCTCCCTCAACTTGAATGGTGAATGGTGAATGGTGAGATGATCAAAAAGCCTCATGACGTAAACCATTTCTCATGCCTTGTGCTTATTTTCAATGTGATGAATACTGCAGGATGAACGAAGAGGTGTTAACGAATGGCCACCGCCTAAGGTGATCGGTCTATCATTTTTGGGGAGCGTGGAATATGAGGTAGTGGTTGGTCGTATCGCTATCGTTTATAGTCTCTATAAAGGATGGCTCGGGGAGAAATACAAGTCGTCATTAATAGCTTATATTTTAGTTGAGCCATGAAAGTGCTGTTATGCATTGCGATGCGGCTTAGCATATTTTGGAACTGGCTACTATGAGACGTGGCAGTGGGCGCCTCTATTATTTGTAGCTGCAGTGCTGTTGTTTTAGTGGATGGCTATTATCTTTCTCTTAATCAGTTTTGAAGTTTTGTATGTCAAGAGAGATCAATAGACACGATGCTATCCAATTTGATTGCACCAATCGTGACCGACTGGACATGAAGCTATTTTGCCCGGGAACACACAGGTATTGGCACAAGCGGGGTGTTAAGGGTTTGCATTAATGTCTACCAGATATCCTTTTTTTTGGAATATACCAGTATGTCTTCCTCTACCTTCCTTTCGTTAGGTGTTGAAGCACAACTTGGCCGACAGAGACAGGATATCATACCTTTCTCAGAACCTTGCGCACTTAAGACGATAATATTTCGTCCAGTCCCTCACGAGAGACTTGAGCAACTAACTTAGACTACCCTATACAAAACGACGATGCACAAAATTGATCGTTCATGACCAGTGGGTAGCTTACGTGGCGGCCACTTTGCAGGGGTTCAACAAAGGCACACGACACCTCTGTAATGCTCATCTCCAGCCACCGTTTTCACGTGAAGACAATTTCACCGCCTGTCAAATGGCTAGAAGCTTCAAGCTAACATCCCTGGCAATGACATGGCCAGTTCTCCACAATGGCCAACCCTCGGGACAAAACGGCCGTACATAACTCGTCGGGCCCTCCCGCGGGTGGGCTCATGGATTTAACGTCGGTGGTAATTGCACAGCAGCTCCTTGGGCAGCAGAGCGTGGCATCATAATGGGCCAAGCGGAAAGAAAGACAACCCCGTCACCCCATGTGCGGAAGTGTCATGCCTGGACTGGCCCTGTATTCTGTCAACCAACTTTGAGCAAGCTCCAGCATACGCCTTGGGGACCCAATTACGCGGCCTCCCCCCCTCGTCATGAGAGGGAACAGGGAGCTGTGCTCGTCTAATTTACAGCTGGCAATCTTTCATTCAAGACAGCGCACTTACGCCTTGGCCTTGGCCACATTACGCCATGCCACGGTGCCACCTGTCACTGGTCATTTAACGACTGCTTGGGCAGGGTTGCATGTGCAAGCCCCGCTGTGCCTCGCTGAAGCTCAGGTGGTTTGGCAGCAGAGCTCTCAACACCCTTGACCGCTTGTCCAGGCCAAACTCAGCATCTCCATCTTCCGTTCCGTCGAGTCTTGCTTGCCCTCTCTCTCCGGATCACAGCTTCGTCGCTCGCTCCATCACGAAGCCCCCAGCCATGGCGTTGAAACAGAACGGAGGGGCTCACCTCGTGGGTGACATCGACTTTATCCAGACTCCCGAGCCTCCCGTAGACACCATCGCGACCGGCAAAAACTGCGGAGTTGCGTCGACCAAGGTACGACTACAGCTATCATCTCGCAACTTGGGAGCTTGCTAACTCATTCACCAGTCGCCCGCCATCAAGAACCCCCCTCTGCCGGCCGACGGTCCCGGATATGAGCAATGGTCCAACCTCTTCCTGGGTGCCGCCCTCTTGGGCGTCCCGACCTGGCTCTCTTGGAAGGTCGGCGGAGGCTTGAAGATGACGCTCCTCTTCGGCCTCTGCACGTCGCTGCCCGTTCTGGTTGCCATCTGGACTGTCATGTCCACGCTGAGCCCGCGAATCAATGACAAGGTCGAATTGCCCGGCCGCCCGGTCGAGTTCTACCTGTCGTTCAAGACGGAGCGCCTTCGGGCGCGGTACAACGGAAGACACAAGATTCCCCTGCAGACCTTTTTCGAGCTGTACTTTACTGGCCAGGTCGACCTCAACGCCGATGCACTTGAAGTTCTCGAGTACCGCCATGACTGGGCGACCTTCAACTTCACCGCCGATCTCTTCCGCTACATCCTGTTCACCTTTTTCCCCGACGTCGTCCTCCACCTCCGCTCCCAGGATGAGGAGCAAGTCCGCAACAATTACGACAGTGGCAATGATCACTATGCCTGGTTCCTGGGACCTCGCATGATCTACACCTCGGGTCTTATTTCCGACCCCACGCGAGAGGAGACACTTGAGGAGATGCAGGACAACAAATTGGCGGTTGTTTGCGAGAAGCTCGGCCTCAAGGAGGGAGAGACACTCTTGGATATTGGGTGCGGCTGGGGAACCCTGGCTAAATTTGCCAGCGTCAATTACGGTGCAAAGGTCACCGGCGTCACTCTCGCCCGCAACCAGGTCGAATGGGGTAACGATGGCCTCCGAAAGGCGGGCGTGCCAGAGGAGCAGAGTCAGCTCCTGTGCAGCGACTATCGCGACATCCCCGAGACCAAGTTCGACAAGATCACGCAGCTGGAGATGGCCGAGCACGTCGGAGTCCGAAGACTCACCACCTTCTTCCGACAGTGCTACGATCTACTCGAGGATGACGGCGCCATGTACGTCCAGCTCTCTGGCCTCCGAAAGTCATGGCAGTACGAGGACTTTATCTGGGGCCTCTTTCTGAACAAGTACATCTTCCCCGGTGCCGACGCCTCAACGCCCCTCTCCTTCTACGTGGGCTGCCTTGAGAGTGCCGGATTCGAGATCAAGAGGTGAGTTGACTTCCCGCAATGCGAAGAGCCGTGTCTGACAAGCTTGCAGTGTTGATACCGTGGGTGTTCACTATTCAGGCACGCTCTGGCGATGGTACCGAAACTGGCTTGGCAATGCTGAAAAGGTCAAGGCCAAATATGGTGTACGATGGTTCAGGGTATGTTTTGAAGATCGAAAACACATGGTTGACAGACACTGACATGCTATAGATCTGGGAAATCTTCCTGGCCTACTCCACCATCGCGGCTCGACAAGGCTCTGCCACCTGCTTCCAAATCGTCGTTGTCAAGAACCTCAACTCGACCCATCGCATTGACGGCGTTTACTCTCAGTACGGCCTCCATGGCGCCTTGGCAGCTGCGAAGGCAGCCGGAAGGGCCCTTTTGCCCAAATAATGCAACGATGCCATGATATAATATGGATGAGTTATGTCTCGACAACCGCCTCTGGTCATGGTGCATCGAGGCTTGCTTCATATTTTTCCAACTAGTAGGATGTGGCATTGAGCTAATTCCACCGGGGTTCGTGTCCTTATCAAATCTCCCCAGAACAAAATTTATAGTAATCAAGGATGGATCGAGGTCCTTGAAGTGTATGGAATAAGGTATGGGATTATATAATAGTATATGAAGCATATGACGAGAATAAGTCTAGAATGGGTGAGGTCACTGGCTGGCGTGAGGTGTGGTCAGGTGGTGAGAGTTCTCTGTTGTGAAAGTTGAAATGATATCGACGGATTTGAATATAAGACATCCACGATACTCAAGCATAGACCGCATCTTTCTTTGTAAAGTGCACCAGGATACTCGAGTTCACACCCAAAATAGTATTTTAACATTGCCAAAGCCACCGGTCGCTATTCTATTCTAGATAACTCTCTACAAGTGGCTGATATGCAGATAAAACGAGCAAGCGAGAAGACGCCAAGTACGTGAGAGATAGCTAAGTGGAAAGGGGGCGGGGGCCGTATTCTCATATGTCTAGTACTCAACGACAAATTGAGATCGCCGACTAGGATTTGTTGCATCGTTGAGAGACATCCGTTAGAGTTGAAGAGTGGTAGGCACCCTGTCATATATAACGTTATTTAATGGACCCGTTAAAGTCGTCAGGAGAAACTTGAAGGGATAGGGAGGACATAATGCTTTTCGGGCTAAGCGATTATTCAAGAGCATGCTCACTGGCGTCTCTCATCAATTCACGCCCCCTAATCTCATGGCATTCACCTAAGCTTTGTGAGAGTAGGTATTTGCAGATCGTGATAAATCAAGCGAGCCTCCACCTCTGTTATCTCATAATCACCAGTAATACCACCGTAGAATCAATCACCTACGTAATAAAAGGCACTGTAAGCTACTCTCTGATCAATAGTTCATAAGTTCAAATGCTGTACTTTTGCAATCAGCAAGCGGCCTTGGCTTGTGGAATCGAGTCCGACAATAGCTAGAAGTATACAATGCCCCATCTTCCTTTATGCTGGAGGCCTCCTATACTGTGAATATCAACAGGCACACTTATTCAGAATTGCCTTGGGGCAGATAGCATACGTTTCCAGCTAAGCGTTAGACTATCTGGTTCACCATTCTGTCGACTCGGCCTCTGCAACCACTTGATACTGCGGGCACAATGACAACAACAGAGACAGCAGCCCCAACAAGCCTAGACAGAACGAGACCCCTAAGCTCTATAACGCTTGAACAGTATTGCGTTGGGCTTATCACTGAGCGCTAAATAAGACGGCCCCAGGAGTGCTATATACATTCACAGGAATCATCGGATCATTAGGAGGCTTATGGTTACATATGGTCCACGGCTCGAAACTGCTGTCACTTTAGGGGGGAGTAGGCTACCGAGGAGGGCCTTTATTATAGGGACAGTTTAGAACATTAAATGCAGACTAGTTAGTACGTAAGACAAGAGTGTTAGGTAAATCATCAGAGTTGGGTTGCTCATCTAACATAGTATTCCTCTTTAATAAGCCCATTGCTTGGAGCGTGAATGTGTCTTACAAGCACCAGATATAATAAGCTTTGAGAAGTAAGGCTTGCTGACTGCTGACACTGTCGCCGAATGGCTGAGTTCAATGCTTGACAGTCTGGCGGTTCGGTTAAAACAGTCAACGTCATTAAATCACTCAACTCGACCATCTCCAAAGGAAAAAGGTACCATTTAACAGTGGGTGGTCATCAATATGTGCCCAGCTGAATCTCTGTGGTTGCTTGAGTGTACAAAGAGCAAGCTAGTTTATCACCTCGTCAGTGGCTGACTGACAGCTTTGAGCTCTCCCCGCAGCTCAGGCCAGGGGTTTAACAATTGGGGGCCATTCCCATAACCTCCGGAAGTATCCTCCGAACAAGTCAGTCAATTTCGCCAGTGCGGGCGCAGATAATGTGCCGTCGTGCGTCAAGCTGAGCATGGTGATTAAGGGACCCCTCTCAGAAGATCACCACCATCTATCTAGTAACCAACCTTACACCTCCCACGTCCACCCGTTGGAGCTTGATTGATAGGATTGAGCGCTCACTGTTAGTGCCGATTCCCCGTGGCCAGCTGGAGATCACCACCCGGGGTTGCACATTCCTCCTTCTGTCGTGAAGTTACGCTATGGCTAGGCGCGCTAATATCTTACGATCGTCCGATGAGCGGAGCCACTGGTGATTGAAGAGGAGACTAATATTGTTGATATGAAACTTGAAGTTATCCACTGGTGTCCTGTATGTGCTCAATGTTTCGGTAGTGAGACCCAAGGTCTGAATAAGGCGCCATGTAATCAGTGATCACCAAGACAGAAGATCACTGTCAAGAAAATGTCACTTCCTTCGCTCGACTAATTCATTGAGTCACCTCTTGGAAGCGAGTCGACACCATTCCTGACTGGGTCAACCACCTGCGTCATTGAGCTTATCATGGGCGTTATTCTCGCAAAGGCTGTGGCCAAGTCCAGCCATCCAACTCCCAGCGTTGCAACCCCGCCAACACAGATGAGACCCCAACGTAGCAACAGACAACAACCTTTTGTGGCTTCAACTTCTGCTCATTGGAGCAGAGGCGTATGGTGCCCGCGCCATTGCCGGCTGGAAAGGCAATTGCAGTCCATCATGCGACCCTCGAATTCGTGCGATTGGTGGCTCTATTCTCGGCGTATTTCCCCAGACTCACCAGGATCGGTTGCTACGATACCCGAGAACACTTTACGGGAACCGGCATATCGATAGAGAGATTCCCAGCATCAAGGTTCTTGGGATTCTTCGACTTCCTGGCTTGCATAGTTATACAACTCCAGGGCCGACACGCTGATGCAAAGTCAACCTCTAACAGCTCCAAGTGTCACTTCGACCCAAGTCCCCATCAGGGACCAGCGCCACAGCACGCCTTGTGATACGGCTTAATCAGCTTAGTATAATGATCTCCTTGTCAGTGCTCTGCAGGTAGATCAACAGCTTACTCCTGTTGATCGGCGAGTAGAGAATGGTGACACCAAATGAGTCTAGTGCAATTGTGTAACTTCGTCGATGCTATTTCATGCATGTCAGATTACTGCTGCCGTCGGATAGCCCCTTATGACGCAGTATAATAACCCCTTGTCGCGCCCATTTCATGCGAGGCACACGGAGAGAGATTGTTACCCTGGGAACCTTTGCCTCGGCTTTTAATGACATCTCATTTGGTCACAAACCATTGGCCCCGTACTTGAAGATCGTTGACACTGGCAGCTTTCAACATGTCTCAGGAGAAGAGAGCCTCAGACTCGCCCGAAAGACCGTACGTCCTGCCCAACTACAGATCGAATTCACGGCAACCATAGTGAGGCTTTATCAAACCACCGTTCTCACCATTCCACAGAACCAGGAAAGTCGAGAGCCACCCTCAAGACTACCAGCAGGAAATAGCCAAGCTCACCGAAAACGTCGCCGGTGAAATCCGCAACCCCCTCAAAGGAATCCCACGCGACCAGCTCCTCAAGGATGTTGCCGAGTTTCAGCGGACGAAGGGCATGCCGGACGATACCTTGCCTATCCTCAGGAAAGGTGCACTCATCGCGCAGAGCCCAGCCGACTTCGAGTCCGTTGAAGGTTTGGACGAGTCTGAAAAGGAAGCCTTGAGACAGGAGGTGACGCACAAGTGGAGGCATCCTCGTTCGCTATACTACACCATATTCCTCAATTCAATTGCTGCAGCTATTCAGGGTTGGGATCAGGTGAGCTATTCTTGGCATCTCTCGCTGCACCCTCTTGTTACTAACGTGGTAACAGACCGGCTCCAATGGAGCTAACTTGACTTTTCACGAAGCACTCGGCATCCCCGACACTGCCGGATCATCTTGTGGGCCTGTCGCCAACAAAGGAGAATGTTCAAAGAACAGCTGGATCATCGGCTTAGTCAATGCTATGCCATACATCACCATCTGTTTATTGTAGCCCTCTCTCGCCTCTGAAGCCTTGGGTATAGGTCTAACATTGTTTCAGTGCAGGTTGGATCTCTGATCCTCTCAATGAGCTGATGGGCCGTCGAGGCGTCATCTTTGTTGCCGCCATCTTCTCCCTTCTTGCGCCCTTCGGCATGGCCCTATCTCAGACTTGGGGGCAGCTGGCTGCGTGTCGGTAAGCTGAGCATTGCCTTGACTCATGAAAAGTAAAGTTGACGCATCTGAACAGAATGCTCCTTGGGATTGGTATGGGCCTTAAAGAAGTAACGGTACCCGTCTTCTCCGCCGAGAATTCGCCAGCCATTATTCGTGGTGGATTGGTTATGTCTTGGCAAATCTGGACTGCTTTCGGTGGGTGCATCACAAGTGAAGAAGAGAAAGCATGAAAAGCTGACACAGTCTCAAGGAATCTTCCTAGGAACTTGTTCAAATCTTGCAGTCGGAAAGACGGGAGATATTTCCTGGCGTTTGCAGTTCGGTTCTGCTTTCATCCCAGCTGTTCCTCTCATCCTCGGCACATGGTTCTGCCCGGAAAGTCCGCGATGGTATCTCAAAAAGGGCAAGCACTTCAAGGCCTGGAGATCACTCCTGAGACTTCGAAATACTCCTGTGCAGGCTGCCAGAGATCTCTACTATATCAACTGCCTTCTGGAACAGGAAAAAGCCCTTATCGACCAGTCTGGCCTGAAGGTCACGAGCAACGTCTTCACCCGGTTCATCGAGCTCTTCACCATTCCCAGAAACAGACGAGCTACGTGGGCTTCTGGTATTGTCATGATTGCGCAGCAGATGTGTGGTAAGCTTCGTCACTGAGTTGACTCGACCAGGCTAACAATGACGGAAGGAATCAACATTATCGCCTTCTACAGCGCCACGATATTCAAACAGAGCGGAATCAACGATTACACAGCTCTGTGGGCCAGTTTTGGATTTGGAGTCGTCAATTTTGTCTTTGCATGGCCCGCCGTTTGGACTATCGACACCTTTGGCCGACGAACCCTTCTCTTGTTTACCTTTCCCAACATGTTCTGGACGCTACTTGGTCAGTCTCCAACACTCTTGATATCTCCTCGCTAAATCAAACGTAGCCGCTGGTCTCTGCTATTTGATCGAGCCAAATGTTGAGAATAGCAGTGCCCGAATCGCCGCAGTCGCAACCTTTGTCTATCTTTTCTGCGCCTTCTACTCGCCAGGTGGGCTTCCGTTTCAGACGCCAAGTGAACTTTCTTTGCTAACGGAATCAACCTACAGGAGAAGGACCCGTGCCGTTCATGTACTCGGCCGAAGTCTTCCCTCTCTCCCACCGTGAAGTCGGCATGTCGTGGGCCGTGGCAACGAACAACTTCTGGGCTGCAGTCCTATCACTGACTTTCCCCCGCATGCTCATTGCCATGACAGCCACGGGCGCTTTTGGGTTCTATGCCGGGTTGAACCTAGTTGCACTGGCCTTGATCTTCCTGTTTGTGCCCGAGACCAAGCAGAAGACCCTGGAAGAGCTTGACTACGTCTTCGGGGTGCCCGACCGCACTCACGCAAAGTATCAGCTCAAGACAGTGTTGCCGTGGTGGTTCAAGAGGTGGATTCTCATGCGCAAGGGTGAGGCTTGCCCTGACTTGTATCATGATGAGACGGCCCATGAAACTCGTCCTGGACAGGCGTAGTCATTCGATGTTCACGTAGCGCGCCAGGCCATAGCCCAGCAGCACTCCTTTTAACGGAACCAACATGAACTTGAAAGTCAAAATTGTATATAGTCGTTTAACTACTTTAACTTAGTTTTAAGCAACTCTGATTAGAACAGGTCATCTCGTGTGCAGACAACTCGTCGACTTGGACACTCAGATGCCTGCAGAACACCGTCGGGGTTACTTCAGATGCGTCATGTCGCCATAGTTACAACAGTTCACCTCGGATGTGCATCCCCCTCTGAGAGTGAATGGCTTTTAGGTGGAGACACACTTAATGCCGTGATTGCCGTCGATAGCCGTGCGAAATCGGCCACGGTGAAGGAATTGATAAGCGCCAATGAAAAGATGGTTCACACGCTCGCTCAGATTGACGGCCTTGTCTGAGGACGACACATCGGCAAACCCCATTGAGACGATGCAGTCCCCCAATCCCTCGCCTTCAGGTGGCGATCAAAACTCATCCATTAGTGACCAAGATCGAAAGTACGTAATCGCCAGGCCCCTATAAGAAAAAGGCTCACACCGCTGTAGAAAACTACGCAATCGCCTCTCACAGCGGGCTTTTCGGCGTAGACAGGCGGAATGTATCAGAGAACTACGCAGTCGTGTCAATGTCGACCAAAGGACGGACAGCGAGCGCGTCGAGGCTCTTCAGCGAGAGAACCGGACACTCCGGACGCAACTTGTTGAAGTTCAGACCAAGATGTCTCGGCTGCTTGCTACCGTGCAGTTGTTGAACGACTCCGTGTTGAAGACGCTTGATGAGACCGCAACTGGCGGCGGAGTGGATAAGAGAGAGATTCCTGAAGAAGAGAATGTCCATATTGAACAGTCCGTCCATGGCCATGGCCATAAACTAAGCCACCAGCTCTCTACTTCCCCATTACCGTCCTTGGAACTGGAGCCGTACGACACCTCCATCCTGGACTTTAATCCTCCCGTTACACAAAATGGCGTTCCAAGTCAGTTCATTACTTCCAATTGGCCACAAGCTCCGAGATACTTACATCTACGCAGCACACATTGGAGGAGGCAATCTGACGTCGTCGGAACTGATCAACGTTGCTGGCACTAGCCCCCTCTACCCTCAGATACCCAACATCTGGAGCTACGAATACCAAATGGGAATGCAGCCCTATCTTACTGCCATGAACGCAACGACAGAGTCGAGTATGATTCTAGGAAAAGACTATTCCTTCAGCAACTCCCCCTTCTCGGACCATATTCAGCTCCTGCAACGTCTTCTCAAGAACAAGCTCAACACGCTCGGATTTGCCCCGGAAGGTCAACATCCGATGCAAAGGTGAATAACATCACTGCCTATATTTTATCGGGCCCTTTCTGACCCTAGCACAGTCTATATCAGCCGGTTCTCATGGTCTTGTCAATGTTCAACAGCATGACCCGGCCAGACGTCATGGCCTGGTACGCCAAAACACGCTTCTACCACATTATAGAGCTCACAGCTTGGCAATTATACCCTTCTTCGACCACATTTGGAAAACTGCACCCCAGATATCGACCAACTGACGCCCAGATGGAAAATCCGCACCCACCCATCATAGACTGGATACCATTCCCGTCGATTCGGGATCGGCTTATCCAGCTCCACGCTGCCAATCCCCAGATCGATCAAATCTTCTGCGACGCCGTGACGGGATACGTTGTAGAGACACTCATGTCTGACCTGGTTCTCGGAGCGCCTCAAATCACTGTGTACATCCGGGTTACCGATCTGATTACTGCCATGTCTTCCGCTATGCCCGAGGACGAAGGCGCAATTGCAACACTTCCTGCTCCAGACGTCACCACTCTTTTCTCATCTCCGGTCTATGCTCGTGCTGCTTTCCAGAAACTGAACATGGATAAAGGGGCGGGATACTACAAGATTGATCCCGCATTTTTTGAGAAGTATCCCGAACTCTACGACCAGCCGAGCGATCTCACCGCGACGGGCATGCCTCTCAAGCCAAAATTCCAAAAGATTCTCACATATCCGAAGCCTCTCGACCCTGCAACAGTCGAAACTTACCGCAGCTTCATCGACTTTTCTCTTGATGCTGTGAAGACGATTTCAATGTCCCCTGCCCCATAAGTACGCCGGCAACTGGTCTTGCAAACTCTGCTACGACTGCGAACTTCCGATTCGATGTGCTGCAGATCTGTTCAGTTGCTCCCCGAATGCAGCCGCTCACATGACGTCGATTTAATGGGACACGTCTCCTGGATGTGTCGTTTATCAATCATTGTGCGCATTAGCTCGAATATACTTTCGTGTGGTGTCATCAATTGTTGAGTAACGACCCACCACGACGGGTTGACTAACCGCCCACTTACTAACGACCCAATGTTGCCATCACTTGATGCATCAGTGAGTGGGGAGGCCATGGTCTATATAGCAATGGCAGCAGAAGAGGTCAGCTGCGAGCTTGGGTGCCACGCTCTTCCCGCCGGTGCAATCTCCATATCGTCCATCAAGATGCCGTCGCAACTCCCCACAGCAACATCCCGTTACAGCTTCATGGATGATTACAGCGAAGGAGCACATCCAGCGCTGCTCAAGGCTTTGATCTCCAGCAACACATCCCAGGAGACCGGATACGGAGGCGATGCGTACTGCGACCTCGCCCGGCAGAGAATCCAGCGCCATCTTGGCCGCGACGATGTCGGCGTCTTCTTCGTACCAAGCGGCACATCAGCCAATGCCATCTCCATCGCGGCCTGCTTACGACCCCACGAGGCTGTCATAGCCGCGAGCTCTGGGCACATCGTTACAAGAGAGACGGGTGCAGTGGAGGCCAGCGGCCACAAGATCATCAACGTCGCGCCGAAGAATGGAAAATTGACACCCAAGACGATCGAGCGAGCCTTGGACGACAACTGGCACTTTCCTCACATGGCCAAACCCCGATTAGTCTACATCTCCAATGCAACAGAGATCGGAACGATATATACACGGGTCGAACTTGCTGCGATCAAGCAAGTCTGTGAAAACAACGAGCTCATCCTATTCTTGGATGGAGCTCGCATTGGAACCGCCCTTGCGTCCAAAGCCAACGACATGACGTTGCAGGACGTGTTGGAGCTGACGGATATCTTCTGGATCGGAGGCACAAAGAACGGTGCACTTTTGGGAGAAGCCGTGGTCGTCAAGGACTCACGCATGGCCTCGGAGTTTGAGTTCT
Organism: Fusarium cyanostomum; assembly: GCA_014824385.1. NCBI lineage: Eukaryota > Fungi > Ascomycota > Sordariomycetes > Hypocreales > Nectriaceae > Fusarium > Fusarium cyanostomum. Next base: position 47,122 of record JABCKW010000176.1, on the reverse strand, counting down.
ATGTCAAGCAGCATGGATCTCTCCTTGCCAAGGGTCGCGTCATCGGCGCACAATTCGCTGAGCTCTTCGACGAGGATCTGTACTTTGACCTCGCCCGAAAAGCCAATCTATCGGCCGAGGCCCTCTCCAGCGGGATTGCCGAGGCGGGATTCTCGGGTTATGCCGCAACAGAGACGAATCAGGTCTTTGCCGTACTTCCTCTCGGCTTGATCAAGGTGTTGCAGGATCATTTTGCATTCTATATTTGGGAGAAATGGGGCGACGATGAAGCAGTTATCAGGCTGCTCACGAGTTGGGCGACGGAGCCGACACAGGTGGAAAAGTTTGTTGAGTTGGTGCATACTTGGAACGTACGAATGAAGGAATGATCCTCAACTTTGGCTACATAGATTCCCCCGAAGGCTTAGAAATCCCAGTCGGATATAATAGAGACCAGGTATTAATCGCAACTTGTTACGCTGATTGGCCAAGTACTTAAGGCGTCGTGCATTCTGACTCATCGGCGAAGGGCGTACTCCTCGTCAAGAGACGAGATAATGCATCATCACGTTTGCTAGCAGTGAATTGAGAAGCTTTCGCACTTCAAGCAGGAGTCGCAATCTTCTCCAGCGGTGACGCCGACAAAAGTCCAGAAGAAAGCGAGCAACTGTGTTCTTTATTATTGTCGAAGCGCCTTGCCTCTGAGAGAGCAAAGGGCAGTTTACATAGAAAGCGAACAACTATGGCAAAGCCAGCAATAACCGTCCTGGAGGCATTTGGTATCACGGCCCCGCCCATACCCATCGATGGCGGTAGAGGCCTGTGCTTCCAAGCAGAAGATACGATCTTGAAGCCTTTGGATGATGTCGAAGAAGCGGAGTGGGTTGGAAACTTGTGCGAGTCTCTAGTGGCACTGCAACCATCGAGATACCGTATCTCACGGCCGATACGAGCCCTAAACTCTTAGTACAAGTACGTCTTCCAAGGCTGGACAGCTTGGACGTTGGTTCTGGGGAGAGCAGCTCCATCACACAACTTTGAAGCCATTCTGGACGCCTGTCGCGCCTTTCACGTCGACGTTGCAACGCTTTGTCCTAACAAGCCGACATTCCTGGCGAAAAGACGAAACAGGTGGACAGAGGCGGACCTTGTGACGTGGGAAGAGACGACTCTTGATGAGGTAGCGAACATCAACAGTAGTATCTTGTCCATCATCCAGCCAGTTCTTCAGCAGCTTTTGGAGCTACGAAGCCCGTTACCGCAAGACATAAAAAGCCAGCTTATCCATGGTGATCTCACGGGAAACGTTCTCTTCGATGACGAACTTAAAGCACCCCCGGGTATCATCGATATGACCCTCTACTGGCGGCCCGCGGCATATGCGGAGGCGATTGTTGTAGCTGACGGGCTTGCGTGGCATGGTCAAGATCGAGACCTGCTGAGTATGTATGATATGGACCACGTGCGCCTGCAACTACTTTTGAGGGCCTGTATTGGCGCTGCTTGACGTTTGCGATTGATTCCGACGTTGCTTGGGTTCAGGAGAACTTGCCGCGCGCTGACTATGGCCGAGCTGTGGAAATTGTTCGAAAGCTCATTCAAAAGTGATCAAGCGTACCGTGCTGGCATTGGTCATTTACAAGCTGGCGCGCACAAGATTGAAGTAATGAAGCTCTTATCGCAGGTAGAGCTAAGCACATCATCGGTAGTGTCCCTCGGATATCAAAGTTACTAGGCAAAGGCATTGCTGTCTCCAGCACTTTTCAAACCCCAAATTTAGCCGATCCTCTTTCGTCCATGGGCCTTGCTAGCAGTGTATTTTAGGCCTGGCTCCAAGTTGTCGCCGGTTCAGCAGCATCTACGTCCCCTAGACGGCCTCCGCTTGACTTGACAAAGGCCTGCATCGCTCGCCACCCTCGCATGAGCTTCTGTTGTTCAAGGAAGCTGAGGCCAGCCACGACGGTAACAAGAGTAACACCCAGAGCTGACGCCAGATATATGATCCACGAACCATCATCAGTCGCAAAGATGCCGGCACTGAAGATGCCCTGGCCAAAGCGATGTCAGCTAGTGCGCCTTCCTTGAGAAGCTATCGTGTAGAGGAGCGTCGGATTTATACTTACAGCGATGAGACTAGCTGGGGCGAATATTAAGGCTAGAATGGCAATCAAGTTGGTCTGAGAGGTCTCCTGGTGGGCGATCATGTTACTGATCTAGGGAACCGTCAGCAGAGGCCGTTGTTTCCAAGAGGGTGAGAAAGGTTGAAGACTGACCAAATTGATTTGGACTCCTATGCGCTCCTTCAGACACCCAATCTGGGCCTTCCGGTTCATCGTGTGCGCGATCTCAAACTCGATACCATCTAGCACCCCTATCCAATCCCCCTCGCCGGCGGCGGCTCTTAGCCACGACCCCAGTTGCTTATCCTCGGTCATACGCTGTAGAAATCTCCAGCTGTCGATCTCAGCGTCAACAGCACGACCGACAAACACCAGGTTATTGTGGCACAAGTTCAGCACGCTCGTCGCCTTGTTGAAGTCGTTCGGGGACTTGCTCGGGTCCTGCCACGGCGTAGACTTGGTCTGGCGCTCAGCGCCGAGAATGTCATTGTCCAGGGCTTGCCTCTTCAGCTCGGACGTGTATCCGCATTCCTTGAGCAGAATGGCTAAGAAGACTGCGGGGTTCCACAACGCAAGCCCGGCCGGACAACTGCGGACAAGGCCGATGACGCGACTGAGGTCGGCCCGCTGGGCATCGAAGAGGAGACACGTCACTGAGGCCATGTCAGGGACAATACGCATGGCGCAGAATATCTCTCGCACCGGGGATTTCGGCGTGGAAAGGAGTATAACTGGTCCACGCCAAGTTGTGAGCCTCGCAGCATGCTTGCGGACATGAAACGGAGGGTTCGCGTACGCAGGGATTTTGGGGCGTCACGGCTGTACTCGACAAACCGGGCAAATACTCCATGTATAGAACAGATGACTTCCCGAGTTCTGTCCGGCAGCTGAAGCCTTGTCATGATCTGCTCGAAAAGGTCGCAGTCCAGGCTAAAAGGGAGTAAAGTCCCGTTCCCATATCCGCCACTTCATCTATCAGCCGCTAGCTTGGGACTCTATAAGGGGAACGCACTGACATGAGAGTAAAGGATGGACCCGGAAACGTCCCATTTGGTCCTTCTCCCGCATTCCATGGGTTCTGAGGTAATTTCTAATGAGATCAATAGTTGGGAATCTGTGTTGTACTCCTTGGTCTTTGTGTGCATACCTCGAGGAAGCTTAGCGTTTGGGCTCGATTGCACCACTGGGCGAACGGGTCATCCATATTAGCGACACCTCCTGCTAGAAACGCTGCATCAGAATCAACAGACCCAGAACTGTCTGGGAGGATATACCAGGAAAAGCAGTGGTCCTATAGCAGAAGAGTTCAGTTGGATCCTGCCGGGCAAAGTTTATGCTTCCTCCTCTTGTCGATGAGTTCGACTGCTTCACCTCCTGAGTAGTGGTGCTCATCTGACTTTTGATGTTCTCGACGTTCATCATGTAGAGCTAAGCAAGTCGTTGACTAGGAAACTCGGCTGCTGGGTAGCAATCGGAATCAACGATTGATGGAACAATGAACTTTGTACCGAAATCTTGGAGACGATAGAGCAATGTATCCTACGGTAGGAGTAGGTGCGAGATTGATGGTAAAAGACAATTGAGAGACGGTGGTAAGATCAGATCAGGTTTTCTCCGCAGCTGAGAGGAGAAGATGAACTGTTCTTTCAATGAAAAGTGCAGGCTCGTGGAGGGAGACAACGAATCACGATTAGACATCAAGAGCCCATCTGCGGCTGAAGATGCTTCCGGCCATTCCGAAATGTGCACCATTATTAACCTCTTGGGCGGATGCCATTGTCAATACAATTGAGATTGCATAGGGAATACGAAATCTTCAGGTTTATGTCTTGGTCCCCATATCCACATATAATAACTATCAGTTGGGCGCGGAAGACTGCGATCAGGGCGAGTAGTAGAGTCCCTCTCTGCAAGGAGAGTAGCATTGACTAAAGTTACAAAGTGTTGTATATAAGATTCAAAGTAGGCATGCTAGTATCTACAGGACAATCAATTAATAGTTGGAAAGTCTTGCACCTGGCTATCTAGGTTAGGGAGGCAGTGTTAGGCCGCTATTGATGAGGTACCTTCTGGAGGTCAGCCAAGCTATTGACCCCAATTCCCACTCAAAAGCAATGCTTATTAGAAGACCAATTTCGGCGTAGTGCTGACCCGACGTAATGGCAAACGGTTCGGCCATCAAAAATTTCTTACTGTGTTGAGTACCCTGCGTTAGAATGAAGCATCCCAGCTAAACGAAGGACCAGTGTAGCGAACTCTTGCTGGCAGAGAGCGTAATAGGGATCACCCACGCCTATTCTCAACGCCCTGGGTTGCTTACTGTGGCTGCGGCGCGAAACTCTATAGAGTCGTCTTCCTTGACGAAATCTGACGAGTTATTTCGCAGTTCTTTGGGGGCGATTTACGATTGCGTTTTAATTGGAGGGGCCGTTGTCTTATCTGCACAGCAATCCCAAACAGGGCGGCGACACCATTCGGTTGGCGTAATTAGGTATGACTGAGTGGCTGGAACAGTCTCGGGTGCTGCAAGACATGGAAGTCATTCATGACTTGAACAATCAATGGCTTAAACAAGCAATGGCTTGATGGCTTGAACGGTCGGTTCCACGGCAGACGTCGCCAGTCTTGAAGCTTAGCCACCCCAGATCCTGACGTGAAGCCTCGACAAGGCTGAGGGCCCACAGACCATGATGAACAATGCAGCTGCTGAAGCCTCGGAGAGATCTTTGGGTTGAAGCGACAAGCAGCCCAGGTACGTAAGCGCCAGGGAGCGTGCGTGCGACCTTGAGGATGTGGAGCGGCTAACACAGCGATCGGCAATGTTGTGCGATACCTGCAGCGCCCCTCCAAAGGGTCAGAAAAGGGACAACTGGCTTGCATTAGGCTTGCATTAGGGAGCCAGAGGATTGAATACGAGGCGGGTAATGACCCGCGTCAACTCGACGTTGAGCAGATTAACCGCCAGCCTCCTCAGGCCCTCCTGCAGAGACAACTGTCGCATCAAGAAAGAGTGCGACGACAAGCAATGACGACAGAAAAACGACTGTCGCTTGTGGGGAAGCCTCGCTGTTTATTCGCAGCACGGACAAACGGCCGAGTAGGTAGCAATTTCCCATGGCCCCATCTCGTATTAGCGTCAGGCACAAGACATTGGCTCTACCACAGTGGGCCACAGTGGGCCACAGCGGGCTAGGGGGCGGGCTAGGGGTAACCGTAGCGGGTTATGGACATGCACCTCAGTTTTATATAGAATCACAATAGCCCCGCCATCTCCATTCGCTGGCTCCTCCAACCTCGTCGCTCATTCAAGCTTGGGACCAACCTCGGTCATTTCTTGTTCTTATTTGTGCCGAAGCCGCATTCTTCTCGTTACCCGGTCACTCTTTACGCCGGGTTAACAATTGGCAATCCATTATTGACATTGACATTAGCATGTTGTCCGCTCTTTTCCTGGCCGCCCTGCCCGCCCTGGCAGCGGCCCTCCATCTTCCCGACGACAACGCCCACGTCGAGCAGGATGGCCTCCTTCGCTTCCCCCTCACGGTTTCCACCGGCGCCCCTGTCGTCAAGGGCGTCACCAAGAGGCAGCACGAGGTCGCCCTCCAGAGCCAGCAGACGGGCTTCTTCTACAGCATCGAGCTCACCATGGGCACCCCTGGCCAGAAGGTCAGCGTCAACCTCGACACAGGCTCGGCCGAGCTCTGGGTCAACCCCGTGTGCGACAAGGCCAACGACCCCGAGTTTTGCAGGACCTTTGGTCATTTCAAGGAGAGCAGCACCTTTGTTAACCTGAATACGACGGGCGGTGTCGTCTACGGAACTGGTTACGCGTATTATAACTATGGCTACGACTTCATCACCCTCGGATGTGAGTATGCATCGCGCGCGGGCTGTGAAGCATTGCTGACTCTCGCTGCTCAGCTGCCAATGTCAAGCAGCAGGTCTTTGGTGTTGCATACGACACCTCATTCACCAGTGTTGGCATCATGGGTGCTGGCCCGGATCTGAACGGCTGGGATGCTCCGTATCCCCTCGTCATCGATAGCATGGCCAAGCAGGGCCTCATCAAGAGCCGAGCCCTTAGTCTTGATATCCGCACCATGGAGAGCAACCGAGGCTCTGTTATTTTCGGAGGCATCGACACTCGCAAGTACTCTGGTCACCTTGAGAAGCGCCCCATCATCCCGGCTGCGTCGTCTCCTGACGGCTACACTCGGCAAGTCTGACCGTCATTGCTCTGGCGGAATTGTTCTAACCGTCTTCCAGCTACTGGGTCTACCTTGATGGCATCTCTCTCGTCCAGGACGATGGCTCCAAGGATGCCGTATTCTCAAAGACCAACGGCCAGGCCGTCCTTCTCGACAGCGGCTACACCATCAGCGCCCTCCCTGGCCCCATCTTCCAGAAGATCGTGGCCTCTTTCCCGACAGCAAAGCCCGGTGTCGGCGCCTATGTCGACGTCGACTGCTCTGTCGCCCATCTCAAGGGCACTGTCGACTTCCAGTTCGGCAAGACCACCATCAAGGTTCCTTATGCCGACTTCATCTGGCACAACGATGGCCGCTGCGTCTTGGGCGTCTTCCAGGATGACGAGTTCCCCGTTCTTGGTGACACTTTCCTGCGTGCTGCTTATGTCGTCTACGACTGGGACAACCGAAATGTCTGGATTGCTAATAACGAGGACTGCGGTTCCAACCTTGTCGCCATTGGCAGCGGCCCTGACGCCGTCCCTGACCTGGTTGGCGAGTGTGGTTCCGACTCTACCTCCACGTCTGAGCTGCCGACCTCGACCTCCGAGGCTTCAACCGAATCTGCTACGTCTGCCGAGAGCACATCCGCCGAATCTACTCTCTCATTCTCCACCACTCGTTACCACAACAGCTCCACCATCACCACCAAGTCTGGATCCGGCCATGCCTACGCGCTCCCTACCACCACGGCTCCCGCTGCCCTGACCTCGACCATCACCACCAGCAAGGTCTACACCGTCACCTCGTGCCCACCCAGCGTCACCGACTGCCCCGTTGGCCAGGTCACCACCGAAATTATCACCTACGCCACCTACGGGCCCGACGACAACGAGCTGGCCCCCAAGCCTACCAAAGCCCCCGTCACCAGCCTCACCTCGACCTTCACCTCGACTCGCGTCTACACCATCACCGACTGCGCTGGCGAGGGTCCCTGCAACAAGGGCGAGGTCACCACCGAGCTCATCGCTACGACCAAGCTTGTCTACCCCGAGACCACCGCAGTCTACACCATCCCCCAAGCAATCCACTGCGGCGCCGGCAACCACGGCTGCAAGGAGGCCACGACCAAGGGCCACCACGTCGTCACTGTCACGCCCGTCACCAAGGCTCCTCGTCCTACGCCCATCCCTGGTCGCTGCTCTACTTGCGGTCCTCCCGGTCACTCCAACGGCACGGCTACTGGGGTCTACACCTACCCTGGCAAGCCGACTCAGGGGTACACTCAGCCTGCCACTCACGGCTACCCTCAGCCTCCTGTGACCAACTACCCTCAACCTCCTGCGACCAACACCGTCGCAACGATCCTGAAGCCCACCGCTTGCGCCACCTGCGGCGAGGCTTCTGAGCCCACCGGCACCAACCCTGCCATCGTCAACGGCGCCGCCGCCTGGGACGCTCCTGTCATGGCGGCTGTTGCTCTTGGTGCTCTCATTGCTGCTGCTCTGTAAATATGGACATCTTAAGGGTATGTTTCGAACATTTATATCTTTTTAATATGGTGCAGCTTGAAAGGTGCAAATGGGTTGGTAGATATCGGACATAATTTCTCTTGGTGCTACAAGTTTTACTTGGAAATTTGACTGCATCTTCTTGCATGTTGTTTGTATTTAGACATACAATTGATTATGATGAGACACGACTACATCTAGTGTCCCTCTACGTCTTTCCTCCTGCAGCCTCTACATGTTCTCACATCCAACCTTGCAGACTTTACAGTTCGACCAGGAGAGGCCGATTTCACTGGGTCTCGTATTTGCGGGACGGGTCTGAGAATCGACCAATGGGACTCAGCAAGTTGGTGGTGAATGCAAACCAACCTAGTCTCTGGTCAGTAACCTCCTTCTATGACTTTCAACTAAAACATTGGACTTCTTGTCGTGTGGGTTGCTCCAAGCTCCGTAGTGTCCAAACAAGATGACTTTGAAGCCACCAATCGCTTAACAACCTAGTCTAGACAATCCTACAATGTAACGACGCAATTATGTAAGATTTGTTCGCTGAAATGGGTAAAGCGCTGTCAATCCTGCGAAGCGGCGGTTAAAACCGTCGGATGCTCCCATGGCTGACGCTTCCAACCTTCCTGAAGCACCACTGAGACTGTGTCGTCAAGATGGCTGGAGCTCTGTTCAAGGTTGGCCTCTCGGCCGTCGTTCTTCTCGCCGTGCTCTTCCAGGTCTTTCTGAAGGAGCCAGTGTGGCTGGGCTTCGGCATCGGCAGGACCATCCAGCCCCTATCCGACTTTCCCTACACATGCCGCAAGATCGTCGACTCTCGCATGGAGGCCTGTGAAGATATGTGGTTATCTGAGTCTACTCGCCAGCTATTTCTTGCCTGTTCCGACCCTCTTGCGCGATCTCGTTGGATGCCCACGTAAGTCTGCTTACGCCTCAACAGTTATCTGCGGCTCAGCTCGTAATGAATAGTCGCTAACATGCCAAGCCTCGCTCATTTGAACGCCTCGGGACGCTCTCAGAGAGACTCTATCGTGGCTCTGGACATTGACAAGCCTGTCGACGGCGGCTTCGAGTTCCGAACTCTCAAGACTCCCGGATTCCCCGGAACCGCTGGGGATGGGCTGCTCAACGTTGTCGGCTTTACAGGTATCGATACCTCCGAGTCCGACCGCATTGAGTTGTTGGTCATCAACAACCGTCCTTCCGTAGACGCAGAAACCGGAAAGTTTCTAGATCAGTACGCCCATGGTGCCAACGGAACGGTTGACCTTTTTGAAACGGGACCTGAAGCGACTGAACTCAAGTACATTCGAACTTATGCTGATAAGCAAATCGCTACACCAAATCGTGTTGCGGCTCTCGGCAGCAACGCCTTCTTTGTTACCAATGACCACGGACAGCACAAGACTGGCTTGGTAGGTCGCCATTGCAGCAGGTGGAAAACAAATGCTAACGAAACGCAGCGACATCATCTATCACCAGTGCTTGGGGACGGTGACGCCCAGTTCTGCACGGCCGCCGAAGGCTGCAAAAAGGTTGCAGGAGGCATGAAACTCCCCAACGGCCTCGCTCGAGGCAAGGATGGGCTGATCTACATCCCCTCCGCGCTGACAGGATCCATCTACGTATTCCGAGTTCTACCCAACAACGACCTGGAGAAGGTTGACGAAGTGAACCTCGGCTTCAGCATCGACAACGTATCCGTCGACCAGAATGGAGATCTTTGGGCGGCCGTTTTCCCCGTCGCCTTTGCAATTCTCAAAGCTTACGAGGACCCTTATGGTGCTCACCCTCCATCAGCAGCTTTTCGGATTAGGAAGGTCGACGGAAAGTATGCCGTCGATAAGGTGATTGAGGATGCGGAGGGCGAGGCTCTCCCTCTGGCTACGACTGTTGTTCATGATGCCAAGACAGGACGACTCTTCTTCAGCAGTAAGTGTCTTGTGAATGCTCTCTATATCGAACGTATCTGACAAAAATAGGCGTCATTTCACCTTTCATCTCCGTCTGTGAGCCAAAGGCTTAAGTCCATAGTGTCGTCAGCGTCGCCGCATGTGCGGGATAGGTATGGGCTCGTATGGCGTATGGTCATCAACGGGCGCAATAAACACCACTCTACTCTCAAGCGAACCTAAAGATGTCGAAAATTTATTTTAATTTCCGTAGCTGAGCCTGTGTCGCTTTAGGTTAACCTACGACCGAGTGATAGCTGACCAACACCCAAGTATAGAAAAGCGCCGTGGCACTCTGACCGCTGCTAGAGTATCCCCTGAGCAAGATTCTGATCTCCGTGAGAAACCATTATATACCAAACATGATACAGTGCATGAATTCAAGTACTTGCTCCAATACATTCCTAACTCGCTCCGTTTATTCTTGCCCACCTCAAGGCAACCCTCGAAAAAGGCAGGCCAATATTCCAAATAGCGAGAAATTGGTGGAAGGCGTTTATACATAGACAAGGGCGAAAGCCTCTCTACGAGGTCTGTTTTTGGTAAAATTCTCGCAGCCTCTTTCGTACACCTCTTTTCTCACCCTTTTCCTCATCCTCAACCGGGTTGTTGGATAACATACGGAGAAAGGAAGAGATGGGACGACCCCGTGAACGATCCTTTCCCTCTCCTTGCCGAGGCTGTTCATTCTCCGTTGAGTCTCCATGAACGGAAGGAGTTAAAGGTCGAGGTCCCTTCCAAGCAAAATTGGCCCGTTCGTCGAGGTGCCACAGATAGGGAAAATGCTCTTCAGTGGGTGGAAGCGGCGGAATGGAGGTGCGTGGGGCGAGCAAGTCGTCCACATCACCAGGCGAAATGGTAACGATAGGGCTGGAATGTGTGACTTCAGGCGTCTGATCCTCAGGGTCGTTTTCGAAGAAGGGAGTTCCATAGCCAAGGGGGGAGTGGCTTTCTCCCTTCGACTTCATCTATCCAGTCATATACACTCTCCGCCAACTGGGGAGTATTAAATTCGACCTGCAGTGTCTCCAGACTACTGTGTTCCAGGAGAACGGAGGGGTTGGTCGCATAGTATGGCTCCAGAGACAAGAAATCTCGAAATAAGGCTTTTTCCTCCAACGAGAAGCCCCCTTGAACCGAATCCTGGCGTCTCCGATGCTGGACTTGGTGACTGTCTGACGAGAGTCCTGACCCTGGGTCCTCCCTGTCGTTAATCTCGTCTACAGATGGCAGCGCATAAAGCGCTAGTCGCTCAAGATGAAAAGCCAATATGTTTCTGCATTTCAGGTATAGTCGAAAATGCTGTGGGACAAAGCGGACAGTTGCGGTGCGGTCTGAGGGAGGGTCCTACCACACTAGCGATGAGCTCGGGCGAGAGTTGGGCAACAGGAATATCAGAATGGTCGTTCTGGAGATTCTCAACGTATTCCGGCTGGGTCTCAAACTCAACGTCATGGACCTGGCAATGCCATACTCGTAGATGTAGATTCTCATGGTCAAGCCACTCTTGGCGCGTTCCGTAGGTCCAGTTGGGGTCCTGGCAGTTCTCGTAAGTGCAGTGATACGGGTGGAGATCGTGAATGAGGTGAACACTATGGATCATTGTTAGCCAGAGGTCTTTCGGCTTCTTCAATGAAACAGCTGCTCACCGCCAGTTATCATGTGATAGGTAGCGTTGCGGACACAAGACCCAGCAGTAAGGGCAAGTGAAGAATCCAGTGCTCTCGCTCTGTCTCGGAGGCGAGGGCTATTTAAGCTTCTCCCCTTTGAGATTTATGATAGTAGAGAGCCGGTTTTCGTGAGAAATGACGGATCTCAGGTCATCTAGCTTAACAGAGGTCTCATCCAGCCTCGTCGCCGATGTAGCCAGGAATTCAAAAAGGGGTCGTTCGCCGGTCCAGACAGCAAAGATGTTGTCCAGGTGGGACATAAGCTCGGTAAGGATCTCAACAAGTAGACTTCGGACAGCGACAGCGTCTCGAAGTCGGTAGTCGAGGGAGGCATGGCCCTTTTGGTGGAGGCCGAGGCTGTGAGCCCAAAGTCTGAACCTCTGCTCATCAGAAGCAATTTGAGTATGGTTTGAGGCCTCATTCAAGGAATAAAACGTGTTGAAGATGTCTCGTCCGATGGTTTGGAGCTCCAGGGGCTCCATTTGGTCGTTGTGAGCACTGGCCTGGAAGCGGGGGTTGATACGATTGTGGTTGTGACTGAAGTGCCAGTTACCACATGGACATAATTAACTCGATAGATCGGCACGTAACGCATAGGCGGCCCTTTTTTGGATCAGCTGGACCGTTCTGAACGAGGCAAGTTGCGTCGTCACACAGCTCAGAGCTTCGTGGTGTATCCCTTGGACTCAGAAGTTGTAGCTTGTACGGGATAGGTACGCCACACAACCTCTTCCGGAGCCAAGGAATGAACGCAATACCCCGCTTCTTGCGTGATGCATACTTGGAGTTGCAAGAATTGATTCCTTCAGCCTGCTTGAGCTCTTAGTCTCTTAACCGAGTGTATGCTGAGGCGGGGCCCCTCTCACAGCCTGATCTGACAATCTGCTTCAACAACCCTCCTGTGACGAGCCCATTCTTCTGGGGAGGCCGATCCAAGACAATATCTGGCTTCGAGATTGCAGGTGTTGTCTTGGGCGCCATCCCTCTGGTCATCTCGGTCTTGGAGACCTACAAGGCAGGCAAGGGCGTTGCCGCCACCTTTTGTCAAATGGCGCGGGCTGCTCGATACGCTCATATTCCGACTCAAGCTACAACGGACCTTCTTCTATCTGCAGATCCTTGAGCTGCTTCGCGAAACAGGGGTCCCCGAAGCTGTTCAGCGGCCGGATCTATCAGAGGAGGAATGCATCAAACTGCTACAGAATGCCAAGGCGGGTATAGAACTCGAGGAGTATCTAGGGCACCTACATGGCGCGTTCATGGATGTTTTGGGCAGATACGAAGGTTGTTTAAAAACAATCTCATCGAAACTGGGTCATATTCACCGTCTTCCAGATGTAAGCTGTCCTGTGTCCGGACTGACCGCCATTCCACTTCCTTGCTGACCCATCCTAGAAACCAAAAGATGACCTTGCAGCTATTGCACGAATGTTTTCCGTTGCTTCAGATCTTGAGGAACTTCTCCTTGAGGACATCCGAGATGAAGACGCAAGCATGAAGCCTAAGCAACGTACTATGCTAGCACTTGATGTGGCTGCAGCCATACCGCAGCTCCGAGACACTACCTGGCTCAGTTTTCCCTGGAACAAGAAGTCGATCAAGTTCCTTGTCCCTGACGAAAGTCAAAGGACTGTAGGGCCCTTTGGAGACATGGGCCGCTACTGCGGGCATGGACAGTGTTCACTCACCGGATGCACGCCACATTGCAGCCATTCGCTGGCTCAAGAATACTTCGGAGCGATTGCCGCTGCACCATCTTACCGCCGTGGAGCAGTGTCTGGCAATTTGTTCGGGACGTCTGCGTGAGTGGCAAAATGGCGACTTTCTTAGGCAATACTGTGAGAACGTTATAAAGCCATTGCAAGAGAGTTGCAAGGCTTGGTAAATGGATTGAGTTTATTTCGCCGTGACCAACGACCTGCTCCCCTCTGATCCAAGGTTGGCTCTTTTTCCCATGGTGTTTGAATTCCAATCTCCTGCCAAGCAAATTGTTCAATGTGCACCGGTTCTCGTGGTTCCTCAGCCTCTCTCATTCAACCCTGCACAGGCGACCACCAGGATGTTCCTCCCACCCTTCATTTCCCACACAAGGCACACACCAGAAAACGTCTTGGGGATCCACCGATTTCTTGATCGAGAGCAGTCTCTTGTAGTTGCTGCCCCAGAAAGTGCGCTGCCAATCCGGCTCAAATGGAAGCGCCTATTGCGGGCGGACTGTCAGTACGGGTTGAAGATGGAATTGAGGACTCTTACCTCGTTGATGTATGATCCCGTATCTGGAGACAATTTTCGGAGCGGTTCCCACGTCTTGATTAAGTGGTCTACCGCCTGTGCCTTGGCGGTCCAGTTGAAGGCTGGGAATGATTCCCCAGAAACTGAAAGTTTGACGTTAATACCCCCTGTGAGGAGATTCTGGGAATAGGGCCAACTTACGAGCGTGAACGTAGGACTGCCTCCACCCGGGATTCACTGCGTTGCTTCCACCTCTCGGATGAGCGTCGCGAACACCCTCTCCAGCGACTAGGAAAACGCCCATACCACCTGAAGGCCCCATGGCGGCCTTCAACGCATCTTGTAGAGCATCTTCATCCCCTTCCAAGGCCTTCTTGCCCAACAGTCTCGAAACCAGATAGCTGCTGTTTCCCGCCGTAGCTTGATCGTAATGGACGTCGAACCACTTCAAGAAGGAAGGATACTGCGCTGTTCCAGCAATAAGCTGTACAGCTCCTGACCAGCGTTGTTAAACTGTCTCGTTAATTGGCTTCCAGATGTTTTGTACGTAATCGGGGTCTTGGACGTCCTGGACAATGAATTGACCGAGAACACCAGCTACCTCCTTGGGTGCGCCGGGAATTTGCATCGGATTGTCCATTCTCGGGGTAACCATAGTATAGCCCGACATCCCAGCGTCTCCCAGAGATGGAAACAGAGATAGAGCGTACGCTAGGACATCATAGACAAACGGGGCATCTGGATCGGTGACAAGCATCCAGGATGAAGTTGTGATCTTGGGGGTCTTGTAGGTTTTGAGAGTAATGGATGTGAGCACGCCGAAAGTAGAACCGCCGCCCTTGGACGTATCAGTTAGCTATCTATATCTATAGAATATAGGGATAACTTACACCTCGCATAGCCCAGAAGAGGTCGGGATGATTGTGTTCATTGACAGTTAGGACCTTTCCTCCTGGAGTCACCATCGTCATCTGGAGGACTTGATCTGCTGCAAGACCAAACCTAGCTGACAAGACGGAGTGTCCGCCTCCAGTTATGTAGCCACCGATGCCTACAGACTTTCCTCCGCCACCAACAATAGTGTGGTTGAACTTGTCGGTCGCTGAGTATATATCGTACATCTGGGCTCCAGCGCCGACGGTGACAGCATCCCCGGGGATGGTGATGTCTGACTTGTCGAGTTTGAACTTGTTTTCGTGATACTCTATGCCATTCATGTGGTGAGTCCAGATTGATAGAGAGCCCGGAGCGATGGAGCGGCCGAGATAGTCATGGCCGGTGTTCTTCACGGCCAGCCTGACATGATGTTTCCTAGCTATCGAAATGTTAGAAAGGCTGGCTGAAGACGTGAACTACTCACCAAATTCAATGCCCAGCTTCACATGCTCTGGTGTTGTGGCATTGACGACATAAGCAGGATAGCCGCTGGTACTGCAAGGATACGTTTCATTAGGGAGGCACGTCCAGTTGGTATAATGATCCCACATAACCGATATGGGATTCGATGTGTGGAATTCATAGACGCTCCAGTCGGCTTGGACTGCTTGGCAGGCATCCTGGTCGTATGTAGGCCGGCCTGGGTGACACACTGCTCCAGGTGGAAGAGGAGCAAGTAGTCTCCCTGCTAGAGATTCATTGAGATGGGTCCATGTCTGGTAGGATGGCCAGTCTGAGGATCCTGGATATGCCTTGCAAGACCGTCCAGGAAGGTAGCTGCCTCGAGCAGAGGGTAGGAGAGAGAATGCAGAAAGAATGAGTTGATCCAGCCGAGTCATTGTGAGAAGTGTTTGAAATCTCGGCAGGTCGTTTACTTGTGGAATGCCTGTAAATAGCGATGGAATCTATCAGCGTGGTGCATGCCGGTATTTTATATTCATGGTCGCACCACATGTAAGCTGCTCGTGTTCTATCGTATCTCGGAATGGATGCATCTATCTTACGAAAGCCATCTACCTTGACGAGGGATATGTCCCGAGACTAGGTAGGGACTGTGGTGGATCTCACAGATTCGTGTGGGACACATCAAGGCGCCAACCGTGGCTTTCCGCAGCCATTGATGTCACGTCTAGAGCTGTCGCCCAATTGAAGGGGGCCGTATTCTTCGTAGTTGGGTGTGAATCCATTCAGCCTTACTGAGCCACAAGGTTGATCGACACGGTGGTGTGGAGTACTGCTGGGCGATTCCAATGCGAGCGATACGACGAGTATGGCTGACGAGGACAAGGGCACAGGCTGCATCATGATTCAGTTTATTCAGAAGAGATCAGACCCTAGTGTCTCACTTGACAACAATCCCACTGCCCTTGTCTAGATATGTCCGAGAAATGGTTCCAACGGTAGTCAAGCTCTACTATGGGCTAGTCCCTTCTCACGCGTTATAGTCAAGACATGGTGGCAAATCTGAGTCTTCAATGCCGAGGGATTAATCAACAACCCCCTGTCATGGCAGCGAATCCTAACCTAATGCGGCGTATATGCAGGGACATGCTCCACAGGAGACCCCTATCCCTATCCTCTCACTTCTCCCCAGTCGCAATCTCGCCATCCATCGTCAGTCCGTCCTTCGCGTCGCAAACCTGATTCACCACCGCAAGATGCGGGTTGTCGCTCTTTGTGTTGCTTTTAGTTGTCGCCTTTCCGCCTGAATCTTGGTCAGGCATCGTCACTCTCTCGAGATGCTGCGGCCAAGCCCGTTGCTGCTCCTCCACTCCCTGCTCATCTCCTCCGTCTCCACCGCCACCGTCGCCGAGCGCGCTCGCGACAGCGGAACTGTCTGGGTCACGCCCCACGATAGCTTCTCATCGTCGATAGGCGTCTTGGGATGCAAGGTATGCATGCACCAGTAGCAATGGCTCTGCATGGTTGACCCAAGCTAATAATCCAGGTCAACACCAATCGCATCGCCTACTGGCCCAATTCCGTCCACTGCACAAACATCTGCGTCGCCCTCACCTACCAAGACCGCACCGTACATCTCCTCCGCATCGACCAGTCCGAAGGCGCCTACGATGTCAGCTACGATGCCTGGAACTACCTCTATACCGGCCACTCGGCCACAGACAAGCCGACCGCGGGCGGCCCAGTCGAGATGACCTTTGAGAACGTCGACGCGTCAAAGTGCAAAGACCTCATCGACACCAAAGACAGCAGGCTACCTCTGAGCGCCGCCAACAGCATGAACTTTCTCACCAGCTGCCTCGACCAGAAAGACACATGGGTCGGCGACAACTACGCCCTCTACAACATCCTCGATTCTCTGTGTACTCTCGGCCGCGACGAAACGTGCGATCTCGACTATCCCAGCAAGAACCAAGCCTCCTGCCCGCATACGCTGGGAGTGCCTGATAAGCTGGATAACATGCCGGTATACAATATCCGGTATCCGAGTGGTGAGAAGGTGCGGGCGCCAGATGGAAAGCCAGCAGATGAGGATCGGGCGACTGCCCTCGCGCAACCCAGCGGGAAGGCTTTGGCGCTGGTGATTTTGGTTTCAACTTGTCTTGCTTTTGGGCTGTGAGGGCGCGCGTCTTACGGGCATGTGTTATCTGTTATACGCGCGAGGCCCCAGGGGGGTGGGTGTCTGGTGGCTGGGTGTCACGCGATGAGGAGTTCGGAGACTGCGGAGTGGGCGGGCGGATGCTGTCGTTATGATACCCTGTTATTCTTCCTTTCAACATAGCTAATAAAGACTTACTACACATGACTGTGGTGGCAGCTTAGACGTCCACGAGTGTTGAAGCCATCTTGACCAAGTGAGCAGATCGAGTATAAGTGAACCAGTCCATTGATGTTTTACAATTTGGTTTCCAACATCCTAATCAACATGAACGCACTTCCCCTCTTCAAGCAGGGCGGCCTGTTCTTCTTTCATTTATTTTTTCCCTAGACCCAACGTGTCTTTGACTTTGTCCATTGGCGACTGTTTTTGCTCACCACCAGACTTGCCCTCACCGGGTCCAACGTCCTCCTGGGTCATGGCATGGTCACCATGCATCTGTGTTGGCGGTCAGTATTTGCGTAGCAGTAGTGAGTCTCATCCGCTTGCGTCACTACTGACCTTCTGCTCCTCTTCCTCGGCGCGGTGGATGAGGTCGTGGGTCTCGACGGCAGTCTCGTCATCGAGACCGGTGGGCGCCTTGGGGCCAGATGATCGTCTTCTTCCCTCCATGGTTGGCGGTTGGTCTTTCAATTGATGTTGTCTTGTTTAGGTGTGGTTTCAGTGATCTGGAACGATGAAGCAGAAGCTGCAAGATATTCACACTTGAGCGTCGGGTTCCAGGAGGAGCTTCATATAATCTTGAGCTTCCCACAGCTCGCGTGTCTTGTGTCGTCATCCCTCCCTACCCCGTGATGGGATGATGTTGCTCCAACGTCATGCCCGAGAATCCGCGGGGTTCAAAGGGTAACGTTCAATGACAATCTCGAGACCCCTCACCACCACAGTGCAAGTGGCGTCGTGAGAACATCGCAACTGGCTTACAGCAGCATCATCTCCGGTGTACAACTTGCTTCCCCGTACCGTGCTGGCAAGCACGCAGGAAGCTAAATGGCGGGATCCCAGGAAGCTTTGGAGTGGTGGTGTGATACGCCGGTTGCGCTTTAGATTTGGGTAGGCAGTAGGTTGTAAGCAGGATGACATGTCTGGCTGCTCATCCCGTCTTCTCATCGTCCAGTCTTACGCCCCGTCTTTCCTCTGTCTTCGGGCATTGGTCGGAACCACCCAGTGATGATATCACCCTTCACACCCTGTGTTGCGTCAAATATCACAATCAAGTCTGCTTGGCCATCTCGGACAGTTCGGCCCTTGCGAGTACCTCAGCAAGCTCTGCTATCCGAAAATCGCAGCCAAACAGTCAACCAAAATGACGTGTGGCTCAAGCCTTGTGAAACCATGAGTGAAGCCATCATCCAGTGGGCACGATGGGGGCAATTGCCTCGCTCTCTTGTTCTCTACGACATACAAGCATTGATGAGATTCAAACGTTGTCACTCATTCCATGGAGAGCGGAAGAGAATCTGCCGTCCCAAGTTGAAGTTGAAAAAGAACCAGCTCTCGAAGTCTATTACTGACCAGCTAGATACGTCCCTGACTCCCAGTCACAACTCGATTCTAATTCGACAATTCGTAAGGCAGGCAGTGATTGAGGGTGTGATCCTTAAAAGCAGGGTCGCACACAAGAGGGGAGACGTTCCTGGATTGACTCGATCGGCCTGGAAATATTCTCAGTGAGCGACACGTACACTACAGTTATTTAGTAAAGAATTGACCTGGGTGATCTACGTATCTTTCGTATAAGAACCTCAGTCTGCGCCTTCAAGCGGCTAATCATCACATTGACTATAAGAATGTCAAGGTATGGTGGCTGGCCCGGAGACGGTTGACCTCGCCACACCTTCAATCACTTGTTTACGTCTATCCTGTTTTCTCGGATTTACGTTCCCCCTAGTCCCATTAACAACCCTTTCAAGTTTCTCTACATATCATCGGTGTACATTCCCTTGGCGACGGGAGGCTCCACAACGGAGTCTATCTTGAACATCATCTAATCAACCCCAATTTAATCAACTACGGCAAGCTTGACGTGCCTAAAACTACAGGCCTTAATTGTGGCTCAGAGCGCCGAAAAGTGAATCATAGAAGGCAATCGTTTGTTATGAGAATGCGTCCTGGCTTCTGTTTGTATGGTTCAAGCCAATCCATATCGTCAACGTTGCCAAGAGTCCCAAATTCTAAATAATCTCCACTGGGGTTGTCGGCATTTATATCCAGAGGACAATTCCTGTTCTACGTGCAGCAACTAACAAGATTTGGCTGGCCAGTTAATGCTGTCTCGAATGGCATTCTGGGCGTGACGAAAAGAGGTGCTGGGAAGTTTCGCAACGCAGAGTTGGCAGCAAAACTAGATAGTAATTATGAGTTGATCCCAAAAAGACTTATTAGCTAGACGTTCCCCCCAGCCACAATAATGTCGGCTTATGTTTGGAGTTCTCGGAATTCGGCTGTCTTTGCCAAGATGAAAACCACCGTGCATTGCATTCGTGCCGACATAGCCGCTGGTTGGCTCACAAAGCACGCCCAATATTGACCTCTTGGCCAAGTGGAGCTGCTGACGCGGATGATACGGACCTTTTTTTCCTCAATTGCAAAGGGAAATGCCTTCTTCATAATATCTTCCGATGTGTAGATACCTTGAGCGGGAAAATATCTTTGTAGCCGCGTGCCTATCTTCATTACGACATTGGCTTGGCAGGACCGTCTGAATCCTACACTACAAGTGGCCTATTGGCTTTGCTTTCCGGAGAATGCCTCAAACAGGTGTGCAAGACGGTATAACGACGTGCAATGACAAGTATGTCGTTCTATATGATTTCGGCGACACAAGTTAGGACCCCACGCCTTCGGACCTTCCGGGATATTGACATTGAGCTTGTCAGGTCGTGATGCTGCCATCGAGGAATTCAAGACATTGCTCGTAGACTTGGAAGAAGCTGGACTCGATGTTGAAGTGAGAGCTGGTTACGAGCAAACCCTCCTGGTTTTTGTCAAAGCGCCTCGCGAATTGCTAGGAAATACAGTCTACAAGTCAAGGTATCTCATACCATGTACCTTTGATAAGTTTGGCGTCTTGACCAAGTTCGTTTTAGGGTCAAGGACTGGCTGTACGGAATCACACCAAACCACCCTGGAGGCGACAAAGACACGGTTGTCGATGGAGCTTACGAGGCCGAGGACATCCTGTCCGTTTACCATCTTGTCAGCTGGCCAAAGAGCCTCGGCGGCGCAGGTATTACTCCTGGTCTTGGAAAGTGGGAGAATGTCAAGGCGATTTTCCCGTTGCACAATACGCGTGTCAATCAGTCGCTGCTTACGCGTCTCAGTAAGAAGGTCTTTTTGACGACAGAGGACATTGACTCGATTCGAGATTTACATGGCTCCAAGGCAAGTCATCTACCCAACCATAGACTCAACGAAACAAGAACTCATACCTAGTGTAGGTGGCCTTTTACTTTGCTTTCATTCAGACTTACCTGTTGTTCCTCATCTTCCCGGCCATAACGGGAGTCATTGCTTGGCTTTGGCTTCCTCGATACTCTCTAGCCTACGGCATCCTGACTAGTGTTTGGTGCGCCATCTTCCTAGAGTACTGGAAGATTCAGGAAGTAGACCTGAGCCTCCGATGGAATGTCAAGGGCATTCAGCATGTCAAGGTCAATCGGCCCCAGTTCAAGTACGAAAAGGAGTTTATCGACGAAAGCGGACAAAAGCATTACTACTTCCCTCGATGGAAGAAAGTTTGCCGTCAACTTTTGCAGATTCCTTTTCTACTCGTTGCGTTTATCGCGCTGGGGATAACCATCGTTGGTGTTTTCGCCATTGAAGTTCTGATCTCGGAAACCTATGCTGGTCCCTACAAAGACTATTTGGTATACTGTCATGTCTGCACTTCGCTAAGAACGTCGCTAATTCCAGGGCTAGGAGTATCTTCCCACCATTCTTCTTGCCATTTCGCTTCCTTATGTCACCTCAGCCCTTGAGGACGCAGCTACCTGGATGACCGAGTTTGAAAATCATCGGACTGCTGACCACCACGAAATGTCGCTCACCCAAAAGACATTTGTTCTCAACATGTTCACAAACTACCTCCCCATTTTCCTTACTGCCTTTGTCTACATCCCCTTTGGCGACGACATCGTTCCAAGACTTGAGAGGATTCTCCAAAAAACCTTGAAGAGTTTTGGCAAGAAGTTCATTCATCAACCTTTTCACCTTGACGCCAACAGACTTCGTAGCGAGGTTATCGCGTTGACCGTCACGGGCCAGATTTCAAGCTTCTTTGAGGAGAACATTGTGCCCTTTCTGAAGCACAGGCTTTCTGGATGGTATCGAGATTATCGCCGCACTCACTCCACAGGCGACATGCTGCTCGCGATAGTCAAGGATGAGCCTGAGGAGGTCGCATTCCTCGAACAGTGTCGAAACGAGGCAACCCTGCCAGGGTACAATGTGCAGGAAGACATTTCCGAAATCGTCTTGCAATTTGGATATTTGGCACTCTTCTCCCCGGTATGGCCTATCCTCCCCATGGGTTTTCTCATCAACAACTGGATTGAGCTACGGTCAGATTTTGCCAAGATATCCCATGAGCATCAACGCCCAGCCCCTGTCCGGTCCGACGGCATTGGGCCATGGATCTACTCTCTCGAAGTGTTGACCTGGCTCGGCAGCATCTCCACAGCCGCCATTGTCCATCTCTTCAGTGCCGAAAAGTTCGGAAACAGGACCGTCGACTGGGTCACATTGCCTGTCACGGTCTTCGTCAGCGAGCACGTCCTCCTGCTTCTCCGTTCCCTAGTTCGCTTCGTCTTGCAGCGAATTGGCTCAGACAGCAGTATGGAGGATTACTATCAGCGATATACCAATCGCGCAAGATACTTGGAGGAAATTGAATCGAATAAACAGGCTGGGTTGGGGGTGAGCAAGGCCCAGAGAGAACGTCGCAGATCAGTTCTCGCCAGTGGTCATGACCCTTTTTGGACGAAACAATTCCAAGATGGTGCCAGTGAGACTGTTGGTATTAGTTTGATCAAGCAGGTGAAGAGAAATGAAGAGTCAAAGGACCAAGAACCGAAGATTGATTAGGCATTACTCCGTAGCAAATGCTCTATAGAGGGGTATGATTGTCCGATCCTATAGTTCATCCTGCAGTCAAGCACAAAGGTAAAAGGGGGTCCGAGATTAGTTGTAGACTAGGTACCTATTACATCGTTGAGTAACAAGAGATGGAGTTCGCAACATTAGGGGTTGAGCATTTTATGTCTTTTTTAAAGTGAGCCTGTTTAAATTTACGCTTAAATCCTGATTGGCTCCTAGCTGAATGCCCTTCCTCTTTCGGCTATTACGTCTTCATTGGCGATTGGATGAGCTTAATTGAGCTTCGAGCGTAGTACGTAGTGACGTAGATGAGGGCATTCGCACTTTAAAGGCAGGAGGAGGTACGTACCGAGTCAAGTGGCCCACTCAACGGAACGAGATGCTCGCCAAGGGTAGAAACGCCGCAGAAGACTTAATCACCAGACGGAATAAGCCGTGAGAGAGCGTCGTATGAGCATAACCGCAGTATCTCGACGTATGCCTTGCTTTTGACGGCCCGCTTCGTAATGCTGTTTCACAAAACCCGGGCCTATTGGCGTGTATGAAACGAGCTGCCAATCATCCGATCGTTGTTTTACCTACCTACCATTATGTGGTGCGTAGGGTATCTAGAAGTTCTTGAAACGAACAGCTGGCTTCTGTTGTCGGATCGTCAGGAGCAGCCTGCCACAGTAATTTGCGCAGACACGTCGTTGTCATAGCTCGACCTCTATTACAACTCGTTTCGTACAGCCTTCATTAGCCTCAATATCTGATGATTAATTTAGCTCTTTCATAGGAAATCCTAATTGTCAATGACAGTTGTTTAATTTCTACCTCTCCTCTCTCAATCTTCAAATGGCCCGCCGAGAAGCGTTCCGGTTTCCGACAGCACAATCCAGGAGCAAAGATTAACCGCAATATCGACATGATACAAGTCTTCGCGTTTATTGTTCTTTCCGGCTCAATGTTCCGTTCTACAAAAACGTTTGGCGCCCAGATCTCCGGGCCCACTCACCTGCTACAATAAGCGATCCTTGCTGCGACAACCCCTGTGAACTTAATTCCACCAATCGCTTATACAATCGACATCTCAGGTCGCTTCTAATGCGAAAAGTCTGCCATCTGGTTGACCAACGCCTGTCGTACTGCTTATGATCGTGGTTTGGCAGACTCTGTAAATATACTGATGCCTTCACGCAGTGGGTGGTGCGCTCTGTCAACCATGGTTGGAAGTGTCTCTTCGTTGGCCCCAACACCCAAGTATCTTCACATCTCAACTCCATAAACATGACAGGTCGAGATACCGAAACGGTCCAGTAGCCCGAGCTTTGAGACACTTCGCGTAACTGACAGACAGGGTTGTCAACAAGAGCCTCGTGGAGGCACATGTCAGAAAACGGAGTTGTCAGCCCTCATCAAACATCGTCCCTTGCAGAACTCCTTGTCCAAGAGTTCACGCATTGGTTGGTGATCTGTGCGGCCCGATAATGAACCCTGGCGCCTAGGCAGGCACCGTTTCAGGATCCGGCTTCCTAGTGTTTATCGTGGCTGTCCCCTGGCCTAGGCATGAAATTTCCAGCAATTGTCGAGAAGCAAGTGACAAAGCCAAGAAACTCGAAAGCGGTGGCAATCTCAGGGACAATGTCAAGACGATAGATTTAAAGATGGCATCTCGCAGTCATTCCACTCTCCTTCTTCTCTTCCTTCCTCATCCCATTCTTTCCACTTCCAAGTTCCGGTCTTCGCTGCAGCTGTTGCTTGCGCCTTTCTTTT
The DNA here is from genome assembly GCA_014824385.1 of Fusarium cyanostomum. Classification (NCBI taxonomy): domain Eukaryota; kingdom Fungi; phylum Ascomycota; class Sordariomycetes; order Hypocreales; family Nectriaceae; genus Fusarium; species Fusarium cyanostomum. Next base: position 23,057 of record JABCKW010000176.1, on the reverse strand, counting down.
CTTCGTCTCTACGAGCCATTACATTCATTGCAAACCCTGGTGGTTAGCCCTTCGCTTTGCTTGTCTATCATTACATCAACTTCTCAACTATCCTTTCAGCTACCGACAGTATCTCAAGCAACAGACATCATGCGCGTTTCTCTCTCTTCCTTCCTGGCCGTTGCCGCCGCCCTCCCCAGTGTCCTGGCCCACTACAACTTCGAGGCTCTCATTGTCAACGGCAAGGCCACCGAGCCCTACGAATACGTTCGTCAGACCACCAACTCCAACTCTCCTGTTGAGGATGTGACTTCCAAGGATATGATCTGCAACAAGGGTGGCCTCGATCCCGCTATCCGAGCCAAGACCAAGACGCACGCTGTTTCTCCCGGTGACGAGGTTGGCTTCACCGTCAACGTCGAGATTGGCCACCCCGGTCCTCTCGCTGTTTACATGAGCAAGGCCCCTGAGGGCACCAAGGCCTCTGACTACCTCGGTGACGGTGACTGGTTCAAGGTCTATGAGCTGACCACCAGCTCCATCACCAAGGAGGGTCTCAAGTGGGCCACCTACATCAACAACCAGGGTATCCACAACTTCACCTTCACTCTCCCCAAAGAACTCCCCAAGGGCACCTACCTGATGCGAGCTGAGCACGTTGGCCTCCACGGCGCTGGCAAGAAGGCCGGTGCCCAGTTCTACATCGGCTGCGCCCAGCTCACTGTTGATGGTGCTGGTGCTGGCAAGCCCTCCCCTGCCGTCAAGTTCCCTGGTGCTTACGACGGGTCCGAGCCCGGCCTGCTCATCAACATCTACTACCCCGCCCCTACCAGCTACACTGCTCCCGGCCCCAAGGTCTGGCCCAGTGGCTGCGAGGACCACACTGCCAACCTCGCTGGACAGTCTAGCGACGGTGACTGCTCTGGTGACAAGTCATCTGGCGGTGGCGCTGGTGCCTCCCCCAGCGGTAGCCCCGCCTCTGATGCCCCTGCTGCTGGAACTCCTACCTTTGCTACTCTCATCCCTACCGTCTCTTCGCCCTCCAACGGCAGCGTCGTCGCTCCCACTTCCGTTGCTGCTGCTCCTGTGCCCACCTCTGTTGAGCAGGCCAGTGGCGCCGACACTGCTGCTCCCGCTCCCACTCCCGTTAAGGAGCCCAGCAAACCTGACACTCCTGCTCCTGTTGCCACCAAAGCTCCTGCGAAGGGCGGCTCCAACTCTTGTGCCCGCCGACGTGCTGCCCGCAAGGCCAAGCGCGCTGCTCACGTTGCTAAGATCGCCGCCCAGCGTGCTGCTTAGAGGATGCTGTAGTGGAAGAGAGTCTAAATGATTATTGGTTCTTTACGTGGTTGGAATGATGGATCTGTACAGCACCCCACGTACAATTTATTCTTTGTAAATAGTGGCTGAACCTGAGCCGTCACTGTACACAGCTTTAGAAATTCACCTGTGCATATCAAACACTTGACTCTCCATTTTGGAGTGAATGATTAATGGAGTAGCACAATCGTTGAATCACTTTGAATCAATGCGCGGGTGATGAATAAATACCGTCAACGACTTTGTCCTCTCATATTTAAAAATTATCAGCTCTTTGAAAAAAAGGGTATGTAAGGAGTGTAAAGAATTTGTTCCAAGCGAAGAAAACACCAAATCCCAGTCCCAGATCCAGACCATTCTCATAACTCATAATGGCTTCCTCCCGAGTTGTCTCCAGTCAACTCATTGCCGCCCGTTCAGCCTGTAATCTCCCGACTCGTCTCGAGCCAACTTCCCCCCAGATGGGACAGTTCCTTAGTAGTGGTAGCCACCCTTCTTGCACTTGTTCTTGTGGCCGTCCCAGTAGTAGCCATCCTTGCAGCTGCACTTCTTGGTGTGCTTGTTAAACACCTGGTCGTGCTTCTTGCAGACACAGCCACCATACTTCCAGTCGGCATCAGAACCGCAGTCGTGCTTGCACTTGGAGCCGTCCCAGGTCAGGTCCTTGGGGCACTTGCAGCTCTTGGACCAGCGGTCATAGTATTGTCCCTTGGGGCAGACACACTTTCCGTACTCAAGCTTCTGGCCGGCGGGGCAGACACACTTGCCGTACTTCTCGACTTGGCCTTGAGGGCATTCGCACTTGTGGTGCCATTTGTTCCAGGTCTTGCCGTCAGGGCAGACACACTTTCCGTACTTCTCAACCTGACCGTCGGGGCAGACACACTTGCCGTACTTCTCTACCTTTCCCCAGGGGCAGACGCACTTTCCGTACTTGAGCTGCTTGCCATCGGGACATTCGCACTTGTGCGTGTGCTTGTTGTAGGTCTGGCCCTTGGGACATTGGGGAACGCATTTGCCGTACTCAAACTTGTAGCCGTCGGGGCAGACACACTTTCCGTACTTTTCGACCTGACCCTTGGGGCAGACACACTTTCCGTACTCCTCAACCTTGCCCTTGGGGCAGACACACTTGCCGTACTTCAGCTCCTTGCCGGCAGGGCATTCGCACTTGTGAGTGTGCTTGTTGTAGGTCTGGCCCTTGGGACATTGGGGAACACATTTGCCGTACTCAAACTTGTAGCCGTCAGGGCAGACACACTTTCCGTACTTTTCGACCTGACCGTCTGGGCAGACGCATTTGCCGTATTTCTCGACCTGACCCTTAGGACAGACACACTTTCCGTATTCAAAGACCTTGCCGTGAGGGCATTCACACTTCTTGGTCTCCTTGTTGTAATCTTGACCCTTGGGGCAGTTGGGGACGCATTTGCCGTATTCGAATTTGTAGCCGTCGGGGCAGACACATTTGCCGTACTTCTCAACCTGACCCTTAGGACAGACACACTTTCCGTATTCGAAAACCTTGCCGTGAGGGCATTCACACTTCTTGGTCTCCTTGTTGTAATCTTGACCCTTGGGGCAGTTTGGGACACATTTGCCGTATTCGAATTTGTAGCCGTCGGGGCAGACACACTTTCCGTACTTCTCAACCTGGCCCTTAGGACAGACACACTTTCCGTACTCAAAGACCTTTCCGTGAGGGCATTCGCACTTCTTGGTCTCCTTGTTGTAATCTTGACCCTTGGGGCAGTTAGGCACGCATTTGCCATATTCGAGCTTCTGGCCATCAGGGCAGACGCACTTCCCGTACTTCTCAACCTGACCGTCGGGGCAGACGCATTTGCCGTATTTCTCGACCTTGCCCTTGGGGCACACGCATTTGCCGTATTCGAAGACCTTTCCGTCGGGGCACTGGCATTTGCCGTCCTTGTATTCCTGACCCTTAGGACAGACACACTTTCCGTACTCAAGCTTCTGGCCATCAGGGCAGACACATTTGCCGTCCTTGTATGTTTGACCCTTGGGGCACACACACTTGCCATATTCGAGCTTCTGGCCGTCAGGGCAGACGCACTTTCCGTACTTCTCAACCTGACCGTCGGGGCAGACGCATTTGCCGTACTTGTCGACCTTGCCGTCGGGGCAGACGCATTTTCCGTTCTTGTAATCTTGACCCTTGGGGCAGTTGGGGACGCATTTGCCGTACTCAAGCTTCTGGCCATCAGGACATTGGCATTTTCCGTCCTTGTACTTTTGGCCATCAGGGCAGCTGGGAACACATTTGCCGTACTCGAGCTTCTTGCCGTCTGGGCAGTCACACTTCTTGCCGTTCCAGTGAAGTTCCTTGTTGTTGCAGACACACTCGCCGTAGACTAGCTTGGCATCAGAGCCGCAGTTGGGGTTACCGCGCTCAGCAAGGAAGCCCTCGCTGTCCCTGGCCTCGAGACCGAAGTCCTCGTTCTCGGCATGGGGGAGAGCCTTGACCGAAATGGCCAGGGCGAGGAGGTTGACGAAGAGATATTTGATATGCATGATGGGCAACTGCAGGCCCTTGGGTGGGTGAAACGAAAGGCTGGTGGATGGGGGAGCGAATGAAGAAGAAAGAAGGTTGTTCGGGTGAGCCCAAGGCCTTTCTTGACTTGGGAGTGATCAAGAAAAGTTTCCGAAGAGGAGGATCGTGTGGACTTTAAGTAAGAATGTGGTTGCGTCCTCCTACTCCTCCATCAGAGGAACACGAGATCTCGTAAACTTGTCTCCTCTTGTCACGATCTGCCTTGGCCGCCCAACTTCCGAAAAGGAAGTCAGCTCATTCTACTTTGGGCAACATCCTGCGCAAGGCAATAGCTCCAAAGCTAATTGCCTTTGGACCGTCACCATTCCGGTCTCTTTGCAGTGTGACATGCATACGCTATAGCAGCCGCAACTGTGGATGCCAGCTGGCCCGGCCGCAGATATTTCCAAGGACAGGGGAGACAAAGCAGCATGGGTCCGCAGCAGGTGGTTGGCTCCGAGAGAAACCAAAACGGCACAAGGGAGCACGGGACAAGGTGGGCATCATAGAAACAAACATCAGGCTTACTGAGGTCTGAGGGTCAGATGTGAGGTTCGTTTTGACCTGTGCTCTAGAGCGGCACGATGCTTTTGCCACGATGATAACTGGTTCTGGCCTAGTTTTACTATATTTACGCTGAGCACAGCTCGTTTGGGTCAAAGTCTCAACGGCTTACAGATTCTCCGTCAAGCAGCGGCAAGCAACGCCGTCATTTAACGGGAGGCGATGGCCCGAATGGTATAGTGGCACAAGGGAATCTTGATGGGTGCTACTATTTTCTCGCCAAGATGACAGCTGTGACGCAGAAGGCTCAAGCCAACTGATAGTCTGGCTGCAGCTGAAAAGCAAGAAGCATCACACCGAGTCTGGAATACGAGCTTTGATGCAGTGGTTATTCAGGCACTTGGTGCAGATGGTGTTGACATGCAAGATCTCGTTGGACACCGTAGTTGTGCAGGACGAGTTAGTTTGGAGGCTCAAGTCGGGCACCCCCGCATGGTTGTCTTGGACGGGGCGGAACAGTCGTTTAACCGACCGTAAGGCTGGCTAATGAATGTAGGCGGGCGGGCTCCCCAGCCCGTCAGCTTGCCAGGGGGAGGCGCTCTTGTGGATGAGCTGGCCAGGAACTCGGGTAAGACACCATGAGCCAGCCGGCTGTTGTCTCGGAGCAGAGCTGTGGCTCTCTGTTGTTCCACCGCCATGACCGGAACCTGAGGATTGCTTCTGCGAGAGCCGTACAAGATCCATGACAAGATTGGCCGGCTGGTGCAGCCCAGATGTGTAAGAGGAAGAATAATACGAGGGCGGGGAGAACCATGGAGATGACAATACGAGATGGGAAGTGATTGGCAGTCGGACCACCCACGCAAAAGGTACGGGCACTGGCGTGAAACGCACCAACTGGTAAATAAATATAAATATAGCAGATGAAAGCTGCAGCCACACACATGTCTTGAGGGGTTGGCACCAGTCAGAAGCACTAAACGGGCAAATATAGCAGTTGAAGCATGCAGCCACAAAGACGTTTTGAGGGGTTATTGCCAGTCGCCGACTGTCCCGACCCTCCGACAGCTCACGGACATGGGGCTTCCGCTTAGGAAGCTTCCAGGCCTTCCGACGATCCCTTGGCTCTTTTCCGCCCCGCCGATGGCCCGGAAGGCGAGTTCTACAGGCTACAGTAAGAGGCAAAAGCCCACCATCGTGTCGTTATCATAGTGGACGCCATCTCATGCACTGGCATCTCCCATGATTGGGGAAGCGTCAACAGGTGAGTGTTGGGGAGGGTCGGTAAGGGCGCACGATCGTGGGGCACACAGGAGCTCAAGAGTGCTAAATCTGGAAGTTACAGACGTGCTTATGATGCTGCTGATGGATTGGCCATTCTGATTGGCGTGCTGGCAAAGAAACGGTTCTGTGCCCTTTTGGAATCCCGTCTTGGGTCGGACCTTTGACTTCAGTAGCCTCCTCTCCATGACGGCGATATCTTCGCATCGGACTCCCAGGATAAGCATTGCCCACCACACGCCAAGGATCTCCCGCTGATGTTATTTCATAATTGTGACGTTCCGAGCACCGATTATCTTAGTCTCTTTCTTACCCTGTCAACGGCTGAAGCTCCGCGGATGCTGCGGGGAAGCTTGTTGGCCCCCGACCCCTGCTGCATTATTGAATTGTCCCGGCGGCTTACATGCAGCCAGGAGACGGCTCAACAGACATCCAGAGACACGGCACAAGGGTTAGGGCGAGGTTAAGCTTGACCGTTTAGTTGCGGGGCCGACACTTGTCGGGCTCGATTGCCTTGATAATCCTTTACTAGACAGATCCAGTGGCCAGGGCAGAGGTGTTATTGGAAGCTGGGTGCGAGGAGAGAGCTTGGCCGTCTTGGCGCGATCGGCAGATCGATAGTTTATCCTCCTGGCTATAACTTGGGCCATAAGTTATAGCCATTATGGGTGATTGGGCGGTGCCACAACTGCAAAAACACTTGGCACTGGACGGCTGGAAATGGCCTGTTCGGGCGGGCTGGCAGGCCGAGGTCAGCTGACGAGGGGACGGCGGCTTTGAACGAGGCTGGCATTGGCTCATCGAGCTGTCGGCTGGGGAAGAATGCCTGTCCATGGGGCCTTCTTTGCTGTTCTTGCAGCCTCGATACCTCCGTGAGTAGCGAGTTCCTTGCCATCTGATGGGCCGGGCATTTCCTGTTAGTGCCTGGCCCGGTCAGATCATGGTGGCATTTGCCTTTCCAGCCGTTGTGTAACTCTAATCCCGCTGATGCACGGCGCCCGTTGTCAGGGAAGTCATCATCTTCATAGGCCCGAAAGGCATCTCTTGCTTTTTCATATGCAGTGAGATTGATTGAGTTGTCTGCGTTCACATGCCCCACGTGCTGTAGGCGTCTTACTCACATCCGCCTGCAATGTGAGGTTGTTGATGACTATCATTGACTCTCTTGCAACCATGCCGTCATATCGACCGACTTCCGATGCAGATTGTTACCTGGTAGCCCAGCGTGAGGCCACCTCAGAAGCCGTCATACCCAAGTGCAGGCTGCATGCTGGCCAAGTCTTACAGCAAAGCTGAAAGCCACACCAACCACGGAGGCACCGGATTTTCTTCTGGGCCCATGTCTGTGTCACATCGGGTAAGCAGGCCATCGATACTTTGTCCCGGCATCGATGCAGATGGGACGATTGGCTACCCGCGGCTCAGAGGTCAGCAAGTGTAGGGTGAGTTTCCGGTATTCGAGCAAGCCCCCGGAACTCGGTCGGAACCTTCCTCACGCAGAGCCTTTTGCCTAGTAAAGCTGCCCGGAAGAAAGTTGTCAAAGTTAATTTCCAATCTACCCTGTAACTTTTGAATACTGCAGGATGATCGATGCTGGTAAAGGGGCACTCTCTAGATGTTTACCAGCTGCTGCGTGTGCATGTCGTGCTGAGGCCTTGTACTCTCCCGCTTTTGGCCATGGCCGATTTCATCAACCTGAATCGGGTTCTTTCAGACGAATTGGTCAACCAGCCACCAAGCAAACAAATACAAAAACATTCTAAAAATTGCCCCTTGCATGTTGGCTGGGATAGCCTCAAAAGTCGTCTGCCACCTACACCTATTGTGTCGCGCAGTGGAAAACCCCCGTGCGTCTAGCTGCATCAGCTGCGCAACCTCCCAAAGCTTGTAAACTCCCAAAAGAGATCTGCCGACGTCCTTCGATCGCTCAGTTAAGAAATGGGTCTATTGTCGAACCATCAAAGATCAACATGGAGCCCCGTTCCTCGCCTAGAGTTGTTAGCGTGTTTGCTACAAGCCGTCAGTGGCGCCAATAGTTCTCATAAACCCTAACACAGCCGCCTGTCTTTGTCATATGGGCGTTTGCCTTTGTAAATCCTCAACGTCCATCAGGTCCCGCATTCCTGAGCTGTCTTCCACGCGGGCACCCGGCACGCCAGCGTTCCAGCAGTCAGGAACCTTTAGCTAGGGCGTTGATCAGGCGCCGGCCGATGGCCTTCGGGACGATCATCCTCACACTTTGTTTTGGATGCCTCATGTTCATGCCTGAGAAGCGTACAGAGGAAAGAAAGATGGCTATGGGGACATGCACAGCTTTACTGCTGATGAACAGAGCCGTTTGCTTTCTCACCAACTACCAATAAGCTCCGTAGTCAGGGTGGGAATTGAAAGGCAGCTTCTTAAAGTTCACGGAGAAGGGAATATCTAACTTTTGTAGATTTTGGATGTTTCCCCAGCCTCTATGCTGCTGTTGAGTTGCTCATGTCAAAGGCTTGGGTTGAATTGCAAGACTCCAAGCGCTAGAAATTCCCCCTGGTTGGAGAACACCCAACTCCTTGCTGAAGGCAGCGGAAAGAGGATATTTCACTAACCAGCCGGATTCCCTTGTTATCGCTTTAGAGGCTGTAGGCTCAAGACACTGACTAACTTTGAGTTGTCGAACCAAGCTCTCCAAGGCGAGGGAGACGACATCTATCCAACCTCACAAAATGCTCTTGAAAATTTGTAGATTTTCCTGAACCACCAGTCAGGCGCCCGTCTCTTTGATTATCACTGTTTCCACCCTCAGCAGTGCTTCCAGGCTTCTGCAGACTGCGGAAATGCCATCGTTGCCGCCTATGAATGGTCCAGTCCCGACGCTGCCACCGTGCCACGCGTCTCTTGCATATCGGTATCTGAGATGACAACGACTCGAGATGGTGTAGCGGAGCACCACACCCCAAGAGACGGGCTGCTTCCCAACGCACGGATGGTTTGCAGCAGTTCTCTGTGCTTTCTTTTGTCTCACACCCTCAACCAGCCGATTGGGATACAAGACACCGTTTCTCAGCTTCGGAAAGATTCATCGTGGGGAAGCACGATTGGCCGGAACTGCATTAGAGCATGCATAACCTTCTGCAGATGGCCTCTCTACGCCTGTATCCGTCTTTCAACTTTGTTCCGGGTGGTAGAGTTGGAGGTTGAGCTGACCATTGATGCCATAGGTCGCCAAGGGCAAGAGCCGGGCAAATATTCTCGCAAAATCAGTCAACTATCAAGCTGTGAGGTTCTTACTCGGCAGTTATGACTCGACGTCCGTTTTCGGGTGCTACAATGGCTGGAATTCGCGCCTAGATCTGGAAGTAGTGCAATCACAGTGTGTTGTATGCCATGTACAGTTCAACTCTCCCCAGCAGTCTCTGAAGTCTGTGAGGGGAAAATACTGAGCACATTAAATAACTAATGCGCATGCCGTGATCCGGCAGCTGCAGCAACTATGTTCTGGGAACCCTGAAGAACTATGCATGCTTTAGTTTCGGGCCGCGTAGGCATCTCCGAGAAGCTGTCAGGGCCCGATGCCATGTAGCTGGAACTGCACTATCGGCAAAGTGCATAGTGCCTTAGGTTCGATGTAACCACTGGGCTGGGCAGCAGCTACGCCGAGTTTACCGTGCTGGCCTCACCGAAAGCTCAGACACCTGCCACGAGTGGTGGTAGGATTATGCTGGGATGGTGTGATGGGGCGCGTCCAAGAGACTTGGTAGGGTTGCTCCCGTCCTGTTGGTTAGAAGCCAGCGGCTATCGGTTTCGCACATAGTATCGGCATACAATGTACAACTAGAGTTTCCAGAAACATCTTGGAGGCCCCATGCAGCTGGCGTAATGCCAGTTACTATATCTGGTTCACTGTATAGTATGCCACTTTAATCACACCTCTGCGCCGCAACTAACTGGTAAAAGGTTTCTACCATCTTTCACTTAATGCGAGCTCAAGCCTACAGCTGTATAGAAGGATTACATGTCCTGGTTGCTACACTTTTCTTCATCTGCGTACAATAATTACAACAAGATCACATTGTGTGGCTTTGTCCCTCACCGAGTGGCGGTGTTGATGCACGCAGCCACGTCAGGGACAAGGATGTTATGAGCCTTACACACTTGACATGGGAACCCAAGAGTCCCTGTCAAATCCTTCAAAGGATAGCCAGTGAGAGATTTGATTGTTCCACGGGGCTTATGATATTTAAGGAAGCGATCTGTCCGAGCGAAGTTGTCGTAATTACAACGCTATTTTTTCAAAACCCAACGTCTTGCTTCAGTCAAGAGTACATTCTCACTTTTCGACAGCTATAACGAATTCCACTATATCAACCAACTTTACGACCGATTCTACGTCCGAATCTCCTAAGCAAGACTGAAGATGAGACCGACGCTGATATATCTTCTGTTCTCAGAAATCTTCAAGTCCAGCTACCCGAGCCTCTTCACCAGCCTACGAAGCGTTCCTACGACAAACGGCGTCCTGGACTCATTGGGACAGACTATGGCAATGGAAAGTTTTCGTTACGCTGCACTTGCGGCCTCGACCTTAATAAGGAGGCCCTTTGTGTGGATCGGTTTATGGTGATTTGGAGAAGTGATACTCCGATGCGGGGGACGACTCTGGATTCCGCCACTGGATGCCCCAAAGCAATGCCAAGCGAAGAAATGGAGCCTCGAACCTTTGCCATGCTGATATTGACGTTTATTGCAATACTATGGTTCTGTGTTGGTGTGACTGTTGTAGGTGTACACTAGCCACGTCTTCTGCAACTCATGCCATCTGATCTTGCTGGAACCACAGTCAACTCACGCACGAGATGCGCCTGATGGTGGATAGATGCCACAGCTCTCTATGGTGTATATTGGAAGCCGTGGGCTCTCTTTTGTCGGCATGGGAGCCACTTGGGCGTCGAATTCGGCCATGTTGCACATGAGCTTTCCAGTTGGACCCTCACGTACGTACTTGGTGACCCTGACCTTTGCCTGGTAGCGCACGACAGGATCTGGAATCACACTGACATTGCTGACCCGTGCTGAAGCTGGCACGACAGGCAATAGCCCGTATCCCACCTCTGTTGGGTTCACAACGCCAGCCACCAGCTCGTATCCCTCGTAGATGTCACCTTCCTCCAGCTCCATTACTCGCTTGGCAACAGCTGCAGCTAATCGGCCATCCCATGCCCCCTCTATATGGGGCGCCTTCACCAGCAGGTCGATGGCGATCCTGCGAATGTTGGGGTCGCGGCATTTTGTCGAGGTATAGTAGAGTGGTGGAATGAACCCATGTCGACGGTAAAGCTAGCCCTTGACGGGGTGTGCCCGAATTCGACAGCTGTCTTCACCCAAAGCTCCCGCACCTGCTGCAAGAGAGCTGCAAAGTCGGGTGTGTACGAGTCATACATCATCTCATCTCTGCCTCGAAGACAGCCAGCCGCCATGATCCTGGTCATCCCGTGGTATATGCGCAGTACAGCTATACCAAAGACCGTCCGTATGTTTCCATCAGAGTTCAGTGTTGGGAGGCTCAGCTGCAATGCAGTTAGCCACTCGTCAAGCGCCAACTGAATGCGTCTCTTTCTGCTGCGCAGTTTGCTGGGGATTTTATTTTGTTCAATGGCCAGTGCTTCCGCTTGAGATGATAGAGACAGCACTCCATTGATCAGCAAGTCCAGGTTCTGACGAGCTTCGCCAAGAGTGCTGAAGCTAGAGGCCATGGCATAGCTGGTGCTACCCCTTCTAGGATCGCCGCCAAGCTGGTAGAGGTAGTTTGAGCCTTGCCCGAAAAGGGCAGACTGGACATTTAACCTCGTAAACGCTTCAACAATGCAATCATCGAAAGTCTCCACCCGCCGAGGTAGTGAGATGCCACTTCCCTGAAGATCGATGGACGTATCTCGGGCCCGAGTACGCAGCTCTTTCAGAAGCTGCAGTCCGCTTTGGAGGTGAACACTGCCAGCCCTGCGGGAGCCCCTCAGGAGCTCCAGACAGATAAATACCATGCAGGTGATGAGCGTAACACGAAGTGCATAAGCGGTCTGGCATTCAAGATGTTGCCGCAGCTCGCAAATAGCCCGATTATAAGCCCTCAGTACGAGGCTTTCGTCGTCTATCTGACCGGCAGCAAGCGCCACAACAGATTGCAGCACTGCTGGCTCCTGTGCGCTGGCTTGGAGCACAAGTTTTCCCCAAAAGCCAGATTTGAAGACGCCAGGAATTTTGACTCTCATGTAATGCTGGAAGTGGTTGAAGGCTTCCTTCTCCGGTTTACTTAATGTAGCCGAAAACAGAGACATATGATGGATGTATAATGCATTGGAAGCTGCGCGAAGAGTGGGCAACGATCCGCCTTGTGTAGTGGTAGTGCCTCCGCCGACCCAAACACCATAGCCATCACAAACGCGGCCGGTAGATAGGCATCTTTGACATTCCGTCTTATGTTCATCGCATTTTACGCGTCTTTTTCTGAAGCCACGCCCAAGTATCAGCACCCCGGGGAAGCAATGCTGTGACGGTGCTCTCGTGACAATACATACCTGCATGTTGTACAGCCACTTCTTACTCTAAGTCGAGTAGCCCTCGCAGACGTTGTAATGCTTTGTTCCATAGTCCAGAGACTCGTCTAGCTGCTCCAGCATAAGCAGCAATTTCATCTACTGCGGCTGACATAGTCGAGTTGCGGGGTTCTGATGACAAACGACGCCTTCAACAATGCGTTTTATGATTACAGATTAGTCCAGCTCCACCAAGCCGGCATTGGAAAACTAGCATCTGACCAATAACGTGCTGCAGTTGCCGAGCAGACGAATGAACAAAACAACACTACACAAGGCTGTCAAGGCAGGACGGCTGGACGGTTTCTTATCTCCATCTTGATGGATCCATTTATCTCTCCCTGCAGTTTCTGCGACATTCACAAACTCTTAGTTACAAAGCCAGGAGTGTCAAACACAGCATTCAGCCAATGGGGCCTTCAGGCTGCCGAATAAGCCAATAAGCTGTCAACAGCCTGGTTCAAGGAGCTCATTCCATAAGTCACCCAGCACCTGGCATCAAGACTAAGATAGATCACGGTTACGTTATCAAGAGTAGTTGAAAAATTGTATATAATGACACCATGGGCGCTTTGGAAAGCAGAACTATCCACAACCTTTCCATTCAGAAGCCCCAACGCATCATAACATCAACCGCTCACAGACCACTTCAATCTCAAACAGGAAGATCACTACTTGTCGCGCCAAAATGTCAGGAACAGTTCTCATTACCGGCGCCAACTCTGGCGTGGGCATCGCCGCCACCAAGATTTTCTTGTCCAAGGGTTGGAACGTTGCTGCCACAGCTCGCAACCCCGATTCGGCTACCGACCTGAAGGAGTTGCGAAAGCAGCATCCCGACAACCTTTACATTCAGAAGTTGGACCTCGAAGACCCCAGCACTATTTCTGCGGCTGTAGAGGGAGCCATCTCCAGGTTTGGTAGAGTCGATGTACTCGTCAACAACCCTGGTTTTGGGTTGTTCTCTCCCTTGGAACTTCTCGGAATGGACACCATTCAGAAGCAGTTCGATGCGAACCTGTTCGGTATGTAAAAAGCCTCTACTGCATATTTATATCTTTCCACTGACCAAATAGGACCGATGAGACTCATAAAGACCATTCTTCCCCACTTCCACACCGCGCCCAAGTCCCGCTCCCCGCGCATCGTCAACCTCAGCTCAGGTGCTGGCTGGAGCGGCTTCCCCTTGGCATCAGCTTACACTGCCTCCAAGGCTGCCCTTTAGTTGATGAGCGAGTCCCTCCGATTCGAGATGGCAGCCTTCGGCCCACCCATCCAGGTCAAGGTGGTTGTCCCCGACGGCGGAGTCTCGCAGACCAACTTCATGGCCACAACCGGCAGCATGCTTCCCGACGTGGACAAAGTAGAGCATCTGACTAATGAGGTTAAGGAGGTATACAAGTCTTACATGGCCACTGTGTTCCAAAACTTTGCCAGCATGAGCGCCGGAAACATGGAGGCTATTGAGGTCGCTGACCGTATAGTCGAGGCTGCCTCTGATGATAAGGAAGGCCAGCTTAGATATTTTGTCGGGCCGGGCCAGAAAGCCTCTGTTCTCCTCACTAAGCGGCTGGCCGGCCCAGAGAAGGATATTGACACGCCTGATGAGATTGATCGTCGCTTCATCAGTTTCGCTTCCCAGGTTCTTTCGGGAGGATCGCTGCGGTGAGCTTGAAATTCGCCATGCTGGTGCTGGCCTTTGTTACGAGGTCTCATTTTGTTTCTTCTCGTTATAGGAAGGTTATAGTACAGAAGTCATAGAAAATTCAAAACTTAAACTTTGTCATTATTCCTGTTCTTGTTGTGAAGGTGTCACTGTGCAGCCAAAAGAACGTCAAACTTAAAGCACCATGCTCTCGGACATTCTGATAATGCTTTGACTTTGAAAGGCTACCATACTTCGGATAAGCATTTTGCAACGACATGTGGCACGGTATCGTAGAGTATGCCTAATTCTGTTGTGATGTATCTTCTACTATCAGGAGTAGATGAACCCACAAAGAGCGCTTGCTATTATGGAATTAGGGGGTTGTCAGGCAGGGGCTGTTTTGCCCGATACGCCAGTTGGCTATGTCATCATGTGCGAAGCCCTGGGTTCCATCGCCGGAGGCACGTTCGTCATGATTGAGCAGATCGCAGTTATGGCTTCTGTACCTCATCGAGACGTGGCTGTCGGACCGGCCCTCCTCAATCTGGTGACCAGCGTTGGCGGTGCGATCGGACAGTCCATCAGCGGAGCCATTTGGACGAACCTCATGCCCAATAAGCTCTCCAAGTATCTCCCCGAGAAACTTCAAGGAGATGCGTTGACCATCTATGGCGACATCAACAAGCAGATGGCATACCCGTGGGGAAGCCCTGAGTGAGACATGATTATTAACGCTATGGAGAAACGCAAAAGGTGATGCTTATAGCGTCCGTATGCGCACTCGCTGGACCAATTGCATGGATCCTGTTTATGAAGAATCATCGTTTGAGTACTAGGGAACAGACCAAAGGGCTGCTATTCTAAGGATTGTCAAGTTAAAGATACGTTGAGAAGACATACCGCATTGATGTCGATCTCCCATCATGCATTATAGATCAATTATTAGTCAACATTAATCTAGTGCTTGTTCCATTAACCCACTACTCACGCACACATTACTTCAAGAAAATCTTGGTGTCGCGCGTCTGGTCAAGGGTCGGGGGGCTGTAGTTCACAAGGTTACAGTATCGCCCTAGATGCAAAGGCGCAACATCATGCGCAAGGACAGTGGGTTGTCTTAATTTTGCGCCGGATAGGAACATGTTGGGTGCCATTCACGAGTAAAGTGGTAGCTTGCCTTCTTTCAACCACTTGTTGATGGGAGGGAGTAAAGATAGCCTCCCATCGCCATTTGTGACTGCAAGCAACACAGGGAGAGATGCACCATCATCCTGAAGACTTTGCCCGTCGACAAATATGAGATAAAAATTGGGGCCAAGAGCCAAGTATAAGCAGTCTCAAGCGATGAACCAGTTCTTGCACACCCTCTCCGGTCTTGAGGTTTGAGCGTTGGAAGGGAGCGGCAGTGTATTGGGTATCTCATGAACACTAGAAGCTGGCGA
The DNA here is from genome assembly GCA_014824385.1 of Fusarium cyanostomum. Classification (NCBI taxonomy): domain Eukaryota; kingdom Fungi; phylum Ascomycota; class Sordariomycetes; order Hypocreales; family Nectriaceae; genus Fusarium; species Fusarium cyanostomum. Next base: position 7,757 of record JABCKW010000176.1, on the reverse strand, counting down.
CCCGCAAAGGTATTTATCTAATATATACCCAGGAATCTTGTCCTCCAACGCCATTGCTTTTGCATAGCTCTTCTTGTATATACATGTACATGACCTTGTATGCATCAATGATCTAGGCAAGCAAATTTGAACAAATATGAACCCAAAAGAAAAGATCTAGCAGAGAAGTCGATACAGCCTCTTCCACATGGGCCACCCTAGCCGCTCTTCACGCTCCTGCTCCGTCATGATGTGAATGCGGAAATATCGTCGTCCAGTCTCGACATCCATCTCATCGACGCGCACAATCTTCGTTCGGTACCATATCTTGTGGCAAACGTAGAACACAGCGATAATGGGGATGGCCATGATCTTCAGGAAGAAGTTCTGGACCCTGGCGGGTGCGCTGGTGTCCAGGTCAGGTTCGGGCACAGGGGACACGGCGATCCAAATCTGGGAGACGAGGACAAGGGCGTAGCCGACCAGGGCGAACCAGGCGCCTGCGACACCGACGTGCGACTTGAACGGGAGCTGCTCCAGGGAGTGCGAGGTGTAAGCCCAGGCCTTGCGGAAGCGGATATAGCAGAGGCAGATGCTGCCCCAGGTAAAGAGGGTGCTGAGCGCGCTGATGGAGAGCAGCCAATTGAAGATGGTGTCGTGGAAGCTCAAGTCGGCGAGGAAAGCAAGCAGGCCGATGCAGGATGCAAGCAAGATAGCCATCAGGGGACGGCCTTGCTTATCGACGTAGGCGAAGATTTGAGGCGCGTGAGACTGTTCGGCCAAGGCAGCGAGGGTTCGTGATGAGCCAAAGACGGCAGAGTTGCCGACGCTAATAACAGCGACGAGAATGATTGCGTTCATGATGCTCGGGAGGATCGTAGTACCAGCCTTCTCGATGGCAATGACGAACGGGCTAGCAGAAGCGTCGGCAACGTTGGAGCCACGCATGAGACGCTTGTCGTTTGAGGGAACCAGCAGGCCAACGAGCATGAGGGCGACGATGTAGAAGATGGTGATACGCCAGAAGACCTGCTTGATGGCAGTGGGCAGAGACTTGCGGGGGTTGGCCGTCTCAGCAGCAGCGAGGCCAATCAGCTCAGTGCCGGTGAAGGAGAAGGCAGAAGTGACAAGGACGCTGCAGAAGCCTTTGAACCCGTTGTTGAAGGGGCCGGGATTGCGCCAGTACTGGCCGCCGATGTAGCCGCTCTCGGGCTCACCGCCAATGTTGATGACGATGGCGAGGAGGCTGACACATGTTAGATGCGACGGCGGCGAGACGGGGGGAATGGGACGTACATGAAGCCAATGACGGCGGTGACCTTGATGATAGAAAAGACAAATTCCGCCTCTCCATAGGCTTTGACACCGAACAGGTTAATAACAACAATGGCAAGGAGGAAGACAGCAACAAAGATGGATTTGCTCAGGGCGTCGTTCCAGTACGATATCGTAAACGCTCCAGCGATTATTTCGAGAGGGAGAATAAACAGCCATTGCAGACAGTAGCTGCGTACAGTCAGTTAGTTACCAGAGGTTCGGAGCATCTGCCGAGATGAAGTCGACCTACTTCCAGCCCATAGCAAAGCCCCAAGAAGGATCCAAGAACCGCGTCGAAAACGCAGAAAACGAGCCAGCGATGGGAAACACAACACAGAGCTCGCCGAGAGACTGCATTGTGCAGTACTGCATGGCACCGATGATGAAGTACGAGATGAGGACGCTGGCCGGGCCGCCTCTGTAGAGAGAAGCGCCCGAGGCGACAAAGAGACCTGTTCCTGTGAGACAAGTTAGCAATGGGCCTTGCTCAGATGCTCAGGGGTTTTCGAAGGTATCGCGACCAGAACGAGCCCGAGTCCAACGATGCTGACGAATGCCGGAGATCCGAGGTCAAGTCTCACCAATAGCACCACCAAACGCAATCATCTGCAAATGCCGTCCCTTCAACTCCCTCGCCAACGCAGTATTCGCCGTCTTCGCATTCGCAGCTCTCAGGTCATAATGCCTCTCGCCCAAGGGCACGATCGGCCGGTCGGTAGGCTGATAGCCGCCATCGCGGCTCTTGATGGGCCTTCGCTCGGCGCGGCGGAAGCCATCCATCCAGTCGGCGGGCTCCTTGGACAGCGGGGGCTGCTTGGAAGAGATGTTCCACGTCGTGCCTTGCTGCTCCTCGCCGCCGGAGCTGGTTCCGAGATCCTTCATCTCCACGACTTCGACGTCGCGCGTGAGGACGATGTCGCCCTTCATCGTGGCGGTTGGAGGTGGCGATCGGTGTTTTATATGGGCCGGGGGCTGACAAAAGCAAGGAAATAAGTCGGGATCTGCAACCGGGGAAAAGAAACGAGAGAGGATCTTGGGTAATATTCCCCCAGATTGGTAAATGATATGCACAAGAATGCTTCTCGTGCGATGCGATGCAGATCAATCGTCAACGTCCAACGACGTCAGGAAAACTCATAGACAAGGGCGTTCGAGAAGGCTTCTGGAAGGCTTGGCGGGAATTTGGAGTGCGGCGTTTTCTCCGAGGGCCCGGGCCGGGGTGGCGTTCTTTTGCGTCGCAGATGGGATGATCAGACACGGTGGATGGAATTGGGTAGCAACGGTCGGCAGTTGGAGAAGGGTGATAGTCAGGAGAATAGAGACTAGGGATTCGAGGTAATGGGATGACTTGGGGGAGAGAAAGGGAAAAGGAGGAGAAGAGCCCCCTCGGAAGTAACAACATGGAAACAATTCAGTTGATGATGGATGACATGTACGAGAAAGGGCGCAGCGCACCTCTATGTACCTTACATGGAGCACCAGGTGAGGCCCGGGGACATGAGGCGAGCGGAGAGTTGGGGATCAGCAAGGCAAACTCCCCACTGTTCTTGAGCCTTCTTTCTGGGTGGGGGAGGCCAAGCGAGAGAACGTGGATCCAGAACAATCAATGGTTCATGGAGAGTGGGCTTCCTCTTCACCCGCCGACCCCGTGGTTTTGTCTGTGTGGTTCGCGATGGCTACAGACCGAGGAAGATCCTGTGCCCAGGTCTCTGAAGATGGCCTGTCTTCCTTGTGGCTGGCTAGCGTCTGGTGGTGATGCCGTCCTTGAAGCAACGCGGCTACAGGGATCCACATAACTAACGCATGATGGTCTTGTCCCTGCTCTGAAGGCCAGAGCTCAGTTGGAGACCATGTGGTTGATCAGGTCCCCGCAGCGGTTTGCTTAGATGGTCTCTAACAAACCCCCTGACCAAGAGGCGCCATGGCTTGAAGACCAACGAGGCTTAAATAGGTAGGTCATGCTCTCCATCCCTGTCCCACGTTCATACCTATGATTTCACTTCCCTTTGAGTGGATATATGAAACTCTGGCTTTCCCATCTCGGCGAGATCTGAAGAGATGATTGCCAACGAGCTTCCCGTCTGGAAAAGCAAAAAGGGGGTGCCGCGGGGGAAAAAGCCCACCGTAATCGAATGGGTCTCCGGGGCATGCGGGTCCCTGGAGCCGTGGTGAAGCGATTACGTACAGTTATCGGGTTCTGGGGATTCTTGCTACCACTCAACGAGGGTGGATTTGGGGGAGATGGTATCAGAGATTAGGCCCCCTGCTGTGATTAGAGACTTGTCACATGTGGGCATGGTAAATCGTCCAACATGTCGTGGCCCGAGCTGTATGTCTCGCGCCTTGTGGGACGCGGAGAGGCCCAGGTTCTAGCGGAACGTCGTGGGAAACGTCGTGTCTCATCTCCGATTACGGAACTTATATCGACGACATTCAACGTGTTCATGGACAAAGTAAACGTGGTTTGTGAATAGACGTGTAAAGTAATTCGTCTTGTCATTTGACTTTATGTAGCCCCCCATAATAACACATGTAACAAGAATCAAGTAACAAGCATCAAGTCATGCGTGGTATCCCAGAATATTCTGCCATTGGTTATCATACACAGCTCTCTCAATTGCTCCCCCGACTCGGCCTGTTCCTCTGCACCTCTCTGGAGCCGCCCGCGATCACGGCCAACGGCGGCCGGTAGGGGAAATCGCCCCGAGCAATCTCCACCGAGTGCTGGAGCTGATCCCGTGTAATCAGCGAGTCGTGGCTCTGCGTGGGACTGACGACACGCTCGCCCGACTTCCGCACGTCGTCGACCTTGGAGATGGAGCCGGCCGTTGTGTGCGACGCGCTGCTCCCCGCCCAGATGCCCTCGGTGGTCTTGACGGGCCGTCCATCCTCGCTCTCCTCCTCCCAGTTGCTGCGGCCCGCCGTGCGCGTGAGCTTGGTCGGCTGCGACTGCGACCGTGAGTTGGAGTAGCCCGAGTAGCTGTTGGAGCCCTTGAACTTCTTGCGCTTGACGCCGCTGTCGCGCAGGAAGGATCCCAGGGCGACTGTGTTGCCGACGGCTGTTGCCGCGAGGATCTCGATGGACGCCCACATGGTGCGCACGACTTGGCTCCCTTGGGCTTTGATGATGTGAGGCATGCGGTAGAGCGTGATGCCGACAGTGAGGAGGCCCAGGCTGAAGAGCATGATGAGAAGCACCTTGCGCTTGGTGGCGATCTGCGTCGAGAGAATGATGGGGATGGGGAAGGCGATCAGGATGAGATCCGTCACCACGTTGCAAGCGCCCATGGTGATCATCTGCGCAAAGCCTTGACGGCATTTGCCTCCAGGATCAGGCGTGACTTGCCAGTAGTGAGGGAAAGGTTGGCATTCAGCTAGATCGCTGATGAGGACGGCGACAAAGGTGACGCCGAGAGCGACACGCATGGCGATGATCATGATGGCGTGCGACTTGCGTCTAGTTGCGCCGGCCAGACGCTCAAAGAACTCGAGCGTTGTGAGTTTGAGGATCCATAGCCTTGTGTCGCTGTTAGCAGTGGCATGTGAGAGATCCCAAGTTCACTTACGTTGCTGCGTAGAAGATCCGGCTGGCCATGACCATGCGGCTGCCAATAAACCTCCTGTCCATCTCATCCTGCGTGAGATCAAGGCCATCAAGATTCACATTGTTGGTGCCATATCGGAGAACAAAGTGCACACAGATAGCCCGCAAGACCATGGGGAGCAGCGCACCCGCAACGATCTTGTCCTCTTTGAGTAGCTTCTCAACTCGCACATAACGACCCGACATGCGGATGAGGATGATGGCCATGCAAAAGACGGTGACCCACCACGACACCAACAGCGTCGGCTTATCCTGGTGGAAAGGTCGCGCCTCGGGTGCCTCTGAGTAGAACGACATGATGGGAAGCGCGTGGGCGATATGCCCGTCGTCTAACGGCGCCGCTCAAAGTTGGTGATACTGTCAGAATGGGAAACGATCAAGGAAATACTGGATATGACACTTGAAAAGAACGAGAGGCCCAAGTTTTCTTGCATCGAGAGTAACATGCAGGACAGGACATCCGGATCGGCGTGTGAGCTGGGGCAAGCTGTCAATGGGAGCTTATCCGAGTTAACAAGGGGGAATGCGCCTGGTCAAGGGTCTAGACGCAGCAGCCATCTCGTCGGGTAGAGAAGATGGAGGGGGAACTCGGGAGGTGCAGCTTCATTCGGAGCCGTTGTCCTATGCACGTCAAAGACAAGCACGCAAGGCCCAGGATGCCGCTATCAGGGGCCTGGCTAGGACCTTGCGAGGCTCTCAAGATGGCGCGGTGGCGTTGTGTGTAGAAGGTTTCGCGAACGTCTAGCTCTACTCTTAGCCTAGCAAGCTTGTGAAGCAGCTTGGGAGCCTAACGTAGAGATGGCGCGGCTGTCCAGGCCGTTACCGGTGGCCCGCGAAAGGGTGTCTTGATCGTATCATCAAGCTGCGAAGCGGCTGCGCGAGCGTTATTGCGTTGCATGGCATCTGCCATACCGAGCTTGGAGAGCTGCTCCAAGCGTCCAAGCGCCGCTCACGCGGTCCGAGTGTGATGGGTCGGGTTGTGGCCGAAGAGGCCATGACAGCTATCAGCTGGGGTCATGGCTATTCCAAGACGCGGCTAGGGAAGCACGAGCTGACGCAGTAAGCGTTCAGGAGAGAGATGCTTCAGCGGGATGGGAACGCGGCCATGCACCGGAGGCGCGGGCGAGTCTTGCCGGTTCGAGAAGATGCCAACTGTTGGGTGCGAGTGGCGGCAGGGGTGGGAGTTGGAGAGACGCGAGGAGCAAATGGGAGACGTGGAGTCGTTGTTTGGAGATGCTGTGGTCTTGGAGTTCTCTCTTCAAGCTTGGGAGTGGTCAAGCGTTCAGCCAAGCGCATCCGGCCATTGCTCTTTGCTGTCGTCGATAGAGAGCCAGCGTAGCATCGCTCCATCGAGTCTCCAGTCTCGACATGTGCACTGACTCGAGAATCGGGTGGGCCAATGATAAGGGCCGTGGCCAGGTCTGCAGAGAACACTTCTCATCGAAAGATGATCCTGGCAATTCACTGTGAAAGTGCTGAGCCAGGTACCCGTCTCTCACTCTCATTAGAGCCGTCGTAAAGGGTGCTTGCTTACACGTGGGATGGACGGCTAATCATGAGCTCAAGATCCAGTCCCGAGGTAGCCCTGGCCAACGTTCCCAGCGGAGTGATTCAGGCTTCTCCATACCACCACGTTTATCTCCCTCTCCGCCTGGGGAAAGCAGATCTGGGGAAAGGTTTTTATGTGTCGTACAGTCTGGGGAATTGTGGAATACTGGCGATGCCAGCCATAGAACGCTCATGTAGTTACATAAACGGGACGTAACGGTTTGAAGCCTGACAAATTCTCCCCAGAGTCGTCCCCCTTGTGATGGTGTTGTTTTCCGTCGCCACGCTTATTGGTGCTAGGGGTGGGCCATTAGTGGTCTATCAGGAGAGTCTAGGGGCCCTCCGCCCTGTCCGTCAGGGCATCCCAGGGGTACAGGGGCCCATGTGCCTGTGCCTCAGGGGCCAAGGGGATCCCTCTTACACCCGACAAGACCATCATCCATGAATTCTTCTTCATCTCATCTCACCACCCACTTTGCCCAGGCCTTCATCAACTACGTTCGACTATCGACTGCCTCCTTAATGGTCTCCTCTGGAATGCAACGCAATCCTGATGGTCTATGCGACGGTGCCACCATTGCCCTGGGACGAGACAGCATTGGAGAGGCCTGTTCGCCAATGGGACCAGCACAATGTGATTCCAGGTGATGTGGTGGTGCCTGCAGGGCTGTTGACGAGAAAAGATGACGCGAATCTTAACATGAGCTCACAATTGGCTAGCTCTTTCTGCCTTCATTTCGACTTTCACCCAGTAACTTATCATCTCGGTCTCTCCCTCTCATACAAGGCATGCAGTGGTTGATCAACTTCACAAGGAGTTATTCTACACCAATAACTGTTGGCCGGTCCTCACTGCGCAGTCGACAGTCTAACGACACTCTGGCGCCAAAGCAGACCGTTGAAACTATCCGTAGGCGATTCGTTAGCGATCAATAGCGTCCGTTAGCCTTGGCTTCCTCACACCTGGTACCTGTCGCCATTCTTCACTAGCTGCGTAGCCGCATTACCCCAGCGCGCATCAGAGGGTCTCGTCGCTTAAAATGAAGGCTAGTGGGAGGCTGAACGGCTGAGGCCGAAGGGGCAAAGACACCGCGACACCCTGCTAATGAGTCTTGGTTCCTTCTCATGTTCAGCCCTACCTCGTGTCACATTAGAGCTTGCAGCATGGACACGTCGATCTTATCCCTAGGGTCAAGATGCTATCATCCCAGGAGGATTCTCGGTCGGAACTAACATTCCCAACAATTCAATTCTACTTAAACAAGTTAAGTTAGACCCCCTGACTTATAAGTTAATTCTAAGGTGCCGC